>LBNU01019341.1:6543-33957 GCA_014162995.1 Artemisia annua
CTAAAAGTGACAAGTTCTAAACTACAAGGGTGTAAAATGAAAATTTTTCAAACTTAAATAAAAAGAAAATTGAATTAAAAAGAAAAATATTTTTTTGATTATTTTAATATTTAAGTATTACTAGTAATTAATTAATAAAAACTATTTAAAAACTTAATTAAAACTAATTTATAACAAATCTAAAAAGGATTAAGATTACAAATTACACTAAGAATTTGCAAAATTAATTTCTAAAAATCTACAATGACTTAAAAGATTTATAAAAATTAAAATTAACTATTTTTGTCTTTTTGTGGATCTTTTATAAATTAAAAACTTAATTAATATTTAAAGTCTAATTAAATTATTTAAAAGGAGAAAATTAGAAAATGAAAAGAGAAAATTAAAAAGATAATTTTTACAGGTTATAAACAATGTATACAAACTAGAAAAATTATAAAAATGGATCTGAGATTAATTTTAAACACTAAAACTATTTTCTTTTTGGTTTTTCTAATTAAACTGTTTTAATTAAAAATAAGTCTAAGGATTACAAAATGAACAGTAGAAATAATAAGAAAATTACCAGAGGTACTAATTATTATTTAGAACTTAGAAAAATTATAAAAAGATGCTACTGTTTAACAAAATCTATTAAAACTATTTAATTTACTATTATTAACTAATTATTAACTAAACTGTTTTTAATTTTAATAAATGCTAAATGAAAAAGAAAAATTCTAAGAAAATTTATACAAATACTATAAGTTACTAGGAATTTAAGAAAATTATAAAAACAGGTTACTACTTAATAAAAATTTAAAAAGAAAAATGAAAATCTAAATTATATTAAATAGAAACTATCACTTTTCTTAAAAAGTTATTATTTTTGGAATTTTCTTTTTGAGACTTGTTTATACACTGAAAATGAACAACTTTTATGAAAACACTTTTGCTTAAGCTCAAAAATAAGCTCTGTGCAAGCTTTTATCTATGACAGTTTGACTTTTGTTTGACCATAGATAGAAATAAGCTCAAATGAGTTCAAATGGGTTCCACAGTGATGGATTATGATGCAAGTAAGTTATTAGAACTGTTATGAAGCTAAATCAACAAGAATTATGCACTGTATAAGCTACAAGCTCAAAATAAGCACTTGAAAAATCTTGTACTGAGACAGAAATGGGACAATATGCAGGCTTGTGTGGGGTCCACTAGAGAGCTCAAGAGTCCAAGGTAATGGATGATCTAAAGAGATGGCTTGGTGAGCTATCCAAAGAACCAAGAATCACAACCTAAATCTAGCAATTGAGTCCTATGTGAGCTTGTGAAATGAGGTGCATACACTGAGTGTTCAGAATGAACAGTTGACAAAGGCAACAAAAGAGGTTCAATAAGCAGTTCTAACAAGCAAATAAGTTGAAACAAATTGTACAGCTATCAAGATAACCTAGGTGACTATTCAAAACAACAAAAATCAAACAGATTGGTCAATTAATGAGCAATGTGTGGTCTAATGAACAAGGAATGAAACTGGGTGTGCAGGGGAGCTTATAAGCCCAACAGACAACTTCAAGACCAAATTACTATGACCAAATGATGTTCAAAATCCAATTTTTCTATTGATTCAGACACATAAGCAACCAAAGAGCTCAGAACAACAAGAATTTTTTATTTTCAATCTATATTAAGCCCTGTGCATGTTCCAAAAGAATTGACCATTTTGACAGTTATAGATATTTTGACTTTTTGATTGATGAACAAAGTTTGACTTTGGTGAACTTTGGTTGAATCTAGACTACTGAAAATGAAATGTTATGCTAATTTAAGACTAAAACAAGTTACACTAACAACCTTTGAATTGGATTTGGTGATTGTGGATTCTAAATCTTTGACAGTGTACAAGAATTTTGGACACAAAAAAGATATATGACTTTTATGCAAAGGACCCTTGGTTTTTAAGTTTAACTGAGCTAAAATAGCCAAGAGAGACTTGTGTAAACCAAAACTAACATCCAATACACAACTGTGCTCAGAGAGATAGGCCAATCCAAACACCACTTTAATATACTATCTAATAACTTTTTTAAGCAAATGATGCAATGAGGGCCTAAGGTTAATCCACTAAGGTTTAATATGATGTAGTAAACTTGTTTAAGCACAAAGATGCAAATAGTAATGGAAAAAACTCAAAATGACATAAGCATACTTTTGACAGTGAAATATGAAATGTAAGAAAAAATGAAAACCAAATAACAAACCTAGGATATTAAGCACTAATATGATTATCAAACAGCAAATAAGTACAAACAAACAAGAGAAAGCAGTATATAAGCAATTGAACAGTAAAAAGTAAAAATGGAGGATTTAGCTTACAAAGTGCATTCCAAGCTTACACCAAGAACCAAGGATCATAAACCATTTCCTAACACTCCCCATGGAGTTCTAACCCACTGCCATCCATTATCAACAGTGCTCCAGCCATCTTCTTCTTCTTTCTATTTTTTTTTATTTTTCACTGAATTAATTTTATTTTTTTGTATTTTCTTATTTTTGATACTAAGCTGAATTTTAGAGGTTTCTACAAGCTTATTGAAGCTTATGGGAGCTTATATGACCTAATCAGTCTATGATAACAACCACAATCTATAACTAAGCTTCTTGAAAATCTTTGAACAAAAGTAAATTGCATACACTGAGGTAAATGTTGAAACTTGAAATTGATTGATAAAAAAGTTTAAGGATACAATAGAAACACAGATTACAATACTTGAGAGCTTACAACTACACTAGAATTTGAAAAATGAACAATACGAAATACAATTTTGACTAAAAAAAACTACACACTGGTCTTCCTCCATCTTCTTCCTTTTATAAGGGCTTCTAGGGTCTTGTGGGGTCCTTCTGAGCATTTCCCATCCTAACTTGAGCCATTGGATCACCAGAATCAATCTTAGCCGTTCAAATCATTTTTGGCGCCAAAACTGAGACAGGGGAATTGGACTGTTATAACAATTGGGGGGTGGTGCATTTAATGCGAGGGTAGTGGGTTAGGTGTAGTGGGTTTAGGCGGTGGATGTGACTGAGATGGTGGGGGTGGTGGAGGTGATGTGTTGCAGGCAAGTGGAGAGGGGGTAAGGGTGGAGGTGTGAACGGGGTGAAGGAGGGGGTTATAACTAAGGGGGTGGGCTGTGGATGGTTGGGCCAGGGAAAGGGTAATGGGCCAAGGGGTAAGTAAATGGGGTAGTGGGCTTAGGATAAAAATGGGTGGGTTTGTTTATTTGTTTTGGGTTTAAATTAGTATAGGGTCCGGTTTGGTTTATAGTTTTCACAAGGACCATATTTGTAAATTTCTGATTTTTGAGGGNTTATAGTTTTCAAATAGTGGTTGTTGTTGCGTCAATTCCCCTACTAAATATTTTTCAGATTCCATAGATCGTTGCAAGTTTTAAAATACAATATATTTTAAAAATCTTGCTTGACGTGGCTCCTGATACCAATTGTGAAAAACTAGAAGGGGGGTTGAATAGTTTTACGCCTTTTTCGTTTTATAAAACTTGGTTACGAAATTTAGATTCTAGTTTATGTGAGCTTTGTTTCTAAAATATAGAAACAAGTTTATTCAGTATATTGGTTTGAAAAACATTTGATTAGATTTTAGTGTAAAAACTACAATATTATCTATCACATATATGTCCTTTTAGTTTGGTTATATGAAATTGATTTTGTGAATGGAACTTAGTTTGATCTTTATGTGAAATCAATATATGCACAATTGAAGCAATTATAACTATAAGCAAGATGTAAGTAAGTAAGCTAAGTAAAGAGTAAGAGATGGAAAAATCAAACCGAGAGACAAAAGATTTATAGTGGTTCGGCTACAAGGACACCTTTCTTGCCCTACTCCACTTCCCGAGCACCGAACTCGAGAGTTTTCTTCACTAAGTCAATATGCTCCCTTATGGCGGAGAAAACCGTACACACCTTAGCTTACACCAATTTAACGACACAAAGCTAAATGTCGAGTTCTAATCATAGCTAGAACCAATCTCACAACTTCAATCACACCACAACTTCTTCACACCTTCTTCACTTCTTCACAACTTCTTGTTTCTTCACTACTTTATGTCTTCTATATTTTCACTACTTCACACCTTCTAGTTTATCACACCTTCACTACTTCTACTACTTCACTACTTCAAGGCTTCTATGTCTTCACTACTTCAAGACTTCTATGTCTTCACTACTTCAAGGCTTCTATGTCTTCACTACTTCAAGGCTTCTATACTATGATACGGCTTCTATACCTTCACTAGTATCCGCTACTTCAATATACTTCTACTTCTTTACTTTTTGTACTACTTACCACTACTCCTATGCACCTCTACTTCTTCACTTCTTACACCACCTCACACTTTCAACAAATCTAGATCCTATGTCTATATCTAACTAACCAATATACACACCTTATACACCAAAGAATGAATGATTTACAAGATGAAATGAACAAACAACATAGATAGCAAGATAATACTAAGTTGTAATAATTCTAGTCTTGATTGATAGAAGTATTCTTCTCTTTGCACTTGAGTGTTGAAGTTTGAATCACTTGGAAACAAAAGCTTATGATTATATGATCAAAGAATTGATTTAGAGAGATTTGGGCAGAAAGTTTTTGTGCAAAAAGGTAAGAAATTACTGCAGGAATGAACCAGTATTTATAGGCAAAGCTAGAGGGTCAGGAGCATGGCCGGTCCCCTTAATAATTAAGGGGGCCGCCTAGTTAATTAAGGGGGCCGCCCCTTATATCTGTTGCCCAGCTTTGTCTTTTTGTGGGGAAGGTTTTTCTAGAAAATTTTTGCCATTTTTGGTTGAAAATTTGAATTTATATATTTATGATTAATTAAACATTTTTATTTAATACCAAAAATGATTTTCTAAAAGATATAAAATGTTTGTGACATTTTATAAAAAATCTAGTGATTAAGAAAATGTTCCTTTGATCATATAATACATTAGACAATTTGTTTATTCATACCTTAAGTGATTAGATGGTTAAAGTGAATATTTACTACTAAATACTTGTTTACGTCATAATCTTTGATTTAGTGAGTTCTCATTTTGTGATTATCAAAACCTAGAGATATCGAAAAATATGAATAACGTTTTTAGGCATTATTTATATCAACAAGTTTTGCATAAGCTGTGGGTTAGTCTATTAAAAGTGCTAGGGGTTGAAATGAATTGTTATGTTTCCATTGTTCTGTGGCTGTGATTATTCCCCCAGGTTTGTGCATTTAGCTGGACCATAATATTTAGTGGAGTATTGGTGTCCAGATTTGGCGAAAGAAAGTGTTGATTCGTATGTGAGGCATATGTTAGCGATGGCAAGAAATAGGGGTTGTGATGTGGTGGTATACGATAGGTTTCGTTGTGCGTGTGGACTTGCGACCGCGTCTCAAGTTAGTGTTTTTACGAAATGTCATACTTATTCAATACATTAGTAAAATATTATGTGTCTAAAGTTATTGCCTCTAGATTTAGAAAAAGCAAATGATATGAACTGACACTGATACGGAAGAATTTTGCCACATGGCCATGCCTGTTGACTCTAAAGACTTTGTGCAACGTGTAGGATTTAGCTTAACATAAATATTTAGTGGAGTGTTGGTGTCTAGGTTTTAAGAAAGGGAGTGGTGATCCAAACTGAGGCATATGTTGGTGATGGCAAGAATAGTGGTTGCGGTGTAGGGGTATTCGATAGTTGTCGTTGTGCGTGTGAATCTGCGATTCTCAGGTTAGTGGTTTTGCGAAATTTTAAGCCTGATCAATCCATGAATCCAATATTATGTGTCTAAAGTTATAGCCTCTGAATTTAGAAGTAGGTAAATGGAATGAATCGTCTTCTGGTACATTGGGAATTTGCTACATGGTCATGACTATTGACTATAGAATTAATGTAATACGTGATAGTAAGTGTTTTTTGATAAAGTGTGGTATGTAGTCGTGTGCTATTGATCAAAAAGGCGTTGGTTCTTTGTTTGATAATTCAATATGTTTAGAATGTGGTTTTTTTTGTGTGTGTGATATATTTTTTTTATGTTTCGGCTATTTATATTTGTGTGCAATGTTTGAATATATAAATATACATTTTTGTTATCTTTTAGACTTTTTATCTTTGAATAGAGCTTCTTGATTGCCTTTATGGTTTTAAAACTTAGTAAGCTTTGTTTTCGTATTTTCACATCGCCAAGTCACCATTAATGTTATTACAATGGGAACTTTGTGTGAGGCACAAACACTAGCCTAAAAGATAAAGATTTGCTGCAACACTGGTGCTTTTTTATTTTAAAAACTAATTCGTTGATTTTGCCCTGCCTAACAATATATGCCATAAAATGTCACTGTCTTCTGTATCTAGGTATCAAGGATGTGTCAATTGGAGATACCAATGCTGGAATGAGGAGAATGGAAGAAATCGATATAAGGATTCTGTATGATGCTTCGAGGAGGATTTCGTTACGAGATACCCGTAATCTTATTACCTGCTGCACGAACTTAGGTAGCCTGTAATTTTATTGTCGCTGTTGCATTTTATAAATTTTCCATGATTGAAAACTTTGGCAAACAATATTAACCGAATTTGATATGTTTCATGTAAAAAAGCATGAACATTAGGCAACTATATGTGGATGGTTCAAAGGGGATCGAACTAAGCTATGAATTGTAAGTGTGTTTTATTTTATTTTTCAGTGATACATTTTTACAGGTATGAGGTTCTGTAGAGTTACAGTTGTTTAATGAAAATGTCAAATTGCTATTTTTTGACTATAGATGTGGATGTTAGTTGGTGCTTTGCTTTTGGCTCTCGTGTTTTCATGATTTTGTAACTTGTGATAATGCATTTTAAATTAATTCATTAGATTTGTGCTTCTGTGTTTGATGCTTCTAAATTTTTAGGAGTTTGAAAACAACCATATTTTACTATGGTATTTATGTTAGTGCAACATTGGTATTTTTTTTAGTGATACATTTTTACTAATATGAGGTTCTGCAGAGTTAAAATTGTTTTGATGCAAATGTCAAATTGCTATTGTGTGTCTATAGATGTGGTTGTTACTAGGTGCTTCTCTTTTGGCTCCCGTGTTTTCATGATTTCGTAATTTGTAATAACGCATTTTAGTTTAGTGCATTCGATTTGTGCTTCTGTGTTTGATGCATCTAAGTGTTCAAGTTTTACTTGATTATACGGTTTAAGGCATGGGAGCACCAGTAAACGCAAATCGAATGCTTTAATTTATTCCCTTTTATATGTTATGGGTTTTTAGTATGCAAAATCAGTGCTTCCTGACGTCCTTTAAAATCTAATACATAGTCATAGTTATTATTTTATACACTATGTATTAGTTGTTGTCAGTACAAATTATTTTATTGATAACATTAGTTCAAAAATGTACGATAGAGGCATAAAAGTTTGGCGTGCTAAAGATGAAACTCAAGTCTTATGGCCCTTGAGAAAGATCCATAAATCTTTCTGGCTTTTTTAATGCTTAAAAATATTTGCCTGCAGTTATCGACCAGCAGTTTTAGAATCCTTTTGTTGATATAAATAATGCATAAAAATGTTATTAATATTTTTCGATATCCCTACGTTTTGATGATCACAAAATGTAAAAACATTAAACGTAAACTTATTACGTAATTAGTTACAAATATCATTTCATCCAACAATATCACTTAAGGTATGAATAAAAAAATGTCTAATACATTTATGATCAAAGGGATTTTATTTAAACACTACAAAGTTTATAAAATGTTATAAACATCTTATATATTTTCGAAAAACAATTTTGGTAATTAAAGGAAAATGTTTAATTCATAACAAATATATGAATTCAAATTTTTAACCAAAGCAGTTAGTTTTTCACCAAATAAACTTTCACCAGAAAAGTACAAAGAATCTGGCCGTTAAAGGAGGGCGGCCCTCTTAATTGTAAGGGCGGCCCCCTTAATTTTAAGGGGGCCGGCACGCTCCGGTGGTCAGAATCTTTTGCCTATAAATACTGGATCATTTCTGCTATTTTTCCTCACCTTTTGCACGAAGATTTTCAGTCCCAATCCTTTCTAAACATCCTTCTAAATCCTTTGATCATAAGATTATAAGTCTTTATTTCAAGTGATACAATCCCTCACCATTCAAAGTGCAAGAGAAGAATACTCCTTCAATATCAAATCAAGAAGTATTGTAGATTAGTTTTGTAGATTGTTTAAATCATTTGTAAAGTTGTGTTGTGCTTGTGATAAGTAGATTTAGGTGGGTAGAAGTTGTGTTGTGAAGAGAAAGTAGTGAAGTAGTGAAGTAGTAGTGGTGTATACAAGTTGTGTAAAAGTAGTAACAAGGTGTGAAGAGTTATGAGATTGGTTCTAGCTACTATTAGAACTCGACATTTTGCTTGGTGTCGTTAAACGGTGTAAGCAAAGGTGTGTAAGGCTTCTCCGCCACAAGGGAGTTTGTTGACATAGTGAAGAAAACTCTCGAGTAAGAGACTCGGGGAGTGGAGTAGGGCGAAGAGGAGCTTCGTAGCCGAACCACTATAAATCCTTGTGTTGTGGTTTGATCTTTCTAACTCTATCTCTTTATTGCTTTTATACTTACATTATATTTGATTAGTTAGTTAGATAGTTAAAATTGTTCATATAGTACAAGTGTTGAATTCACATAAACTAGAATCGAAGTGTTGTTGAAAACAAAGTTTTTATAAATAATAAAGGACGTAAAACTATTCAACCCCCCCCCCCTCTAGTTTTCCACACCTTTGATTGTAGGATGTGAGGGAGATATTTTAAAAACTCAGAATGACGCATATTTGGGCCTTCCCGAGATACTGTTTCTTACACTCTTTGGGTAGGGTAGATGAGTGTATTACTCAGCGTCGTACCACCTTACAAGTTGATGGCACCACATAGTATCTAACAGCAAAACATTCGGTCAGGTTATTGGGTAAGTTATGTCGTGGGAAACTACATCATTTTGGGGAGGCCGAAAACTACGTTGTTTTTTGCTCTAAAACATTCTCCTTCACAGCTTCCCCAAAACTACACCAATTTAATCATCTCCAAAACTCTTCTAAAAATTAATTTACGATAGAAACGATGCCGTTTTGGCATAGCCCAAAACTACATTGTTTTATCTTCCTAAATATTATGCCTCGCGTTCCTCCCAAAACTATGTCCTTTTGATCCCTAAAACTCTTCATCAAAACTATGTCGTTTCTTTTGATACTATCTTCCTCCATCCATCTGGTTGGCTTCTTAATTATTGCTCCATCCGTATTATGCCTCAGATACCTCCCAAAACTATGTCGTTTCGATCGCTACTAAAACTCTTTATCAAAACTATGTCGTTTCTTCCTCCACTATCTTCTTCCCTCCATCTGGGTAACTTCTTATTGCTCCATCTGTATCTTCTTCATCCATATGGATATCTCCTTGAAACTCCATCTGAATTCCACTAAATAAACACATGTACCATTTTCCCAAATATTGCAATTGATGACATCAAATAAGGTCATATTCATAGCATCATTTATCCTATGTATATTGCTTGTTTTATATTATATTATATAAGATTTGATACTTAAATGCTTAAATGTTTCAATCTTAGTTATTAACAAGCAATTGGTGAAAGTTAGCTATTATGAACGTGGTTTAAAGCATAGCGCATCAAGTTTGAGAAAGTCCACTAAACAGACAAGAATACGCTATATCATTCTAGACAGATACGCCATATACCAAGACTTAGACGATTATGAAGACCATTGCCTAACTTTGAAAAATACGCCGTATCCAGTTATTTGATACGCCGTATATGAAACTTTGGTCAAACAGAAGAACGAGCTTGTTTAAGTATAGATACACCGTATGATATCAAGAGGATACGCCGTATCAATCTCAAAGGCTTCACCAGATTTCCAAGATAATGAAGACCTGATATGCAGTATGGATCTCTAAGATACGTCATATTAGGAAGGCGGTGCACGAATATTCTGGAATACAATAATCTTAGACCCCACGCGAAGTTACTTCGATACGCCGTATCGAACCAATCCGATACGCCGTATCGACCGTTTTCGAAACGTATAAATAGAAAACCCTAAGTCTGATTTTCAGAGAGCACATAACCACCAAGTACGAAACCAGAGACTAAAGAAGACCGAGAAGGTCATGCTAGTACCATAATTCCATAGGAGAATTCACTTAATTTGTTTTACTATACTTTAATCGTTCGGTTAGCGTATTTTTCTCCTTTGGTTTATGCTTGAATCTTTCTAAACATGTTATCTTGTATTATGATTGAGATTATGGGCTAATACCTATAGGTACTAGCCAAGTTTATTGATTATTTGATGTTTTGATTTGTTCTAATTAGATAGTTTACTTAGTCCTGCGTATTGATTACGTTTATTACTGCATTCGTATTTGTTAGTATGTTAATGTAAGCCCTAAGGGACAAATAATAAATTTATAATCATGAAGTTGCACTTTATCCAGATTTTGACTAATCGTGACAGGATTAGATCTGTGAGGAACTTAATTTGCAAATCTAGAGTTTAGGGGCTGCCTAAGCTTAGGTCAGAAACGCCAGGAAGTGAGTGTCGTTCTTACAGCTCTTAGACAAATCAAACATCTTATATGACTAAACTTGGTTAATACGTTTTTCTTACTATCTTAATTATATTTTAAATGTAATACTCATGGGCGGAGCTATTAAGGGACCGGGAAGGGTACCGGCCCCCTAGGCCTAAGCCCGTTAGTGTATTTTTTCGCGATTTCATGTGTTAAAATTTTATTTTTTCCATCTCGGCCCTCCCATCTAATGTTCTTCCCAAAAAAAATTTATTTCGGCCGTCACAAGAAATTTTTTCTAGCTCCGCCGTTGGTAATACTTCCTATTTAGTTACTTGTGTAGTTATACACAAGTTGTGTATAATTACAAGTATATTCAAAATTTCTAGTTATGAAAGGAGGGAGAGAGAGAGAGAGAGAGAGAGAGAAAAAAAAAAAAAAAAAAAAAAAAAAAAAAAATTAAAAAAAAAAAAAAAAAAAAAAAAAAAAAAAAAAAAAAAAAAAAAAAAAAAAAAAAAAAACTAGAGAAAACTTATCAATCAACATCAAAGTTATGACTATTAATTAGTAAATCATGAATGTGTAGAAAGTAAGAACTAAAAAGTACCTTTAGGGTGCGTTTGGTTCGCAAGTGGGAATGGAATTGAATTTGGATTTGGGAAAGGTTTGAAAGATGTGGGAAAGATTTGAGAAAAAAGTAGGAGAGAGAAAATATATTATTATATATAATTTGTGATTGAAAAAATCATAAAATAAGAAAAAGAATAAATAATGTGTGGTTGAAAAAATTTTATCAAATAAAAAAAATTTGATTGGATGGATTGAGGAGACACCCACCAAATTTGGGTGAAATGAAATCTCATTCCTTGATTCCCAAAGTGGTGGGCCCAAAACCAACCAAACAAGGTTTTTATTTCTTCTTTTTGTGATACCCACCCAAAAGAGTGAACCAAACGCACCCTTAAATTATCTACCATGAGAAAAAAAGTGTTTATTCTTCTAGAAAACCTATATAATAGAATTATACTGTCCTATTTTGGATCAGGCTAATTAATTAACGACCCTAGTTTTTGAAATCGTTACATGCAAAGTTTAGAATTTTCTCAACGACAAATAGATGTAGAATGGCCAAGAAAATTAGTTCATTTCCACACAAAAAAATAGAAGTAAATTAGCCAATCAAATCAAGATTATAAATTGCAAGAATTTGTAAACTAACATTCATAAGTTGCAGATTCATCTTACAAGATTCACAAGTTACATGCTTGGAGTATTAGACCGGGCGTAATGGTGAGCATACATGATCGTCACTGCCACATCAGCGTCAACTCATTACAACATTTTTCATGACAAAAAACATACCTCAGTTAAACACAAATATACTCTACAAAAATCATTTAACAAAAATATCCACACACACAAACATACTCACACGACTCGATCGAGTATACAACGTGAGTCCTTGCAAAAAAACCATGGTTGAATGCGTCTTGTGTTGGAGGTGTGTGGGGGAACGCGTTTTAAATGTAGTGTGACCTTCTTGAACGACCATCCATTATGGATGGTCTTATCAAAATAGAATGCTTCTACGGTTTTACCCAAATGTGAACAACTTCTTCAAAAATAACAAAAGCCACTAGTGAAAGTCATAAGGCTTCTGAAATAAGCCAAGTCAATAGTCATTAGCCATAGATTAACCATCAATCAATTATCCTGTAAATGTCTTCACTTCAAACAAAGTCCAAATACATTGTAAGCTGAAATAGATCTGTTGTAATTTAGTCCCAACATATAAGTAATAAGCTATAATTGTTTAATAGATTAAATCAAATTAAGAAGTAAATAAAAATAAAAAAATCAATGATTGATGAACTACCAGCTTCAAATATATAAAGATCTAGGCTGAAATCAAGATTTACACCGAGTTAAAACATTAGTGAATATGAAACGATCTTATACAAAACCAATAGGCAGCACACATATATTTAAGCTTTCATCTTCAAAACTTATATTTATTAGTTTCATTTTCTATTAAGAGCAACTTCGATATAAACAAATTTGAAGTTAAAGAAAGAAATTACCCAACCGGCCATAAGTATTAAATTTGAACTCTTTTTCACACCAACTGACCAACATATGAACATAGAACACATTATGTGTGTATGTATATAATGAATGTCAAGTTAACGCTTGCTTACCAATATCCAGCTAGTAAATTAATCACCAAAAAGATATAAATATACTAAAAATTAGCCAGCAATTGCCGCTGCAGCATCATCAAGATTCGCAAACTATACTTATTATTTTTTTGGATTAATAAAGCTAAGAAGAAGAAGCTCATAAAACCCTATTTGTGAATCTTAAAGATACTGCATCAGCAAGAACCGACTGTTATGGTTTCCTTAAGATCAGCAATCACGTATCTATATAACGGAAAAACTTTGTATGAAGGGATTAAAAAAGGGGGGATTTGTTTAGGGTGTCATGAGCAAAAGGCATGAGGTGCAAGTATATATACAACTAGAGTTGCCTAATGTGGAAGATTGGTCAATTTATTTACCCACAAATAAAAAGAAAAAAATGTATTTGTAAAAGTGTGTAAAACTTATGATAAAAGTTAATAATGATACAAGTTTCGAGGTTTCAACATTTTACGTGAAATTGTTGTGAACTTTTTTCTGCAGTGAGTCAATGACTAACTTCTAAACTTTTATCGACTTAGTATTTAAGTCTAATATGTTTTACTCATTTATTGCAATGTGACCAATTGAGTGGTGAATGTTTAATTAAACTTTCAAGTTTCTTTAATCTTTAATTATTTAATTTGGGGTGTTCGCTCTAAAAAAATGTGTAAATTTGCGGAGATAGCCTGACCCCGGATGTTTTTTGGTACCAGCCATTATCCCACAAAGAATACCTCCGGGCAACTCTCCTGACCTAGTGGGGGCACCAACTAGATTAAACCGAGACTCTCGGACTCTTGAGCTCTTATCCACAAAGTCTCTCCAGTGAGCCCATAGGTTTTGCGAAGATAGGTACCTATCTGGAAGCAAAGTGCCAGGGATGGGATTCGAACCCGAGTCTATTGACTCAAGAATGAAAGCTTCACCCAATGAACCAAGTAATTTTGGGTGTTCGTTAATCAAAAGCTTGTGAGTTAAGTGTTGTTAGAGTCGTTTATGAGATATATTGTGTGATTGTGGTATAAGATTGTGAAAACGTTGCCATTTTAAAAGAGAATGAAAACATAATCCGAATATTATTACGATCGTTGTTGTTTAAAATGTAATGCAAAATAAAATTGCAAGAGTGATAAGTGAAATGAAGAAAATCAAGACAAACTTTGTATTTCACGATACTTAGTAAACTTTTCAAAATGTTAGGTTATTTGCCGGTTTAGAAACAATTTTTTTTTTTTTTTTTACTTTATTATTTTTTTATTTTATTTTATTATTTTTTTTTTAAAGACAAGCCGCTTAGGGAAGACACCCTTAAAGATGAGATCAAGATTCTTTTGTATATGGTTGGATCACTCATAGGAAGTCATTATTATGTATTAGTTTGTATATATGATTAGGATTTTTTATTTTTTCATTTTTTGAACGGTAGAAGGGCAAAAACCCCGCATAAATATATTAAATAATATCACTCTTCGTAGTCGAGAAAATTTCATTAGGAATACAGAGTTACAGACATCCCATAAAAAGTTATCAAGAGATCTAAAAGCTATTTTAGCAACACGATGTGCAACTAAATTACATTCAGATTTAACTCATGAAAAAGAAATGACAAGTTGAGATGCCCATGCTTTGATGTCTACCACAATTGCAGCAAATGCTCAAGGAGGCTCGACTTCACAAGAAGCAAGAGAAACAGCTTTAGATGAATCTAACTAGACTGTTGCATTTTGCCACCCATATGTAATCGCAAGTCGACAAGCACTCCGAATACCAAAAGCTCAGCTGTAACACCCACATTTTCATAGACCGTAGCGGATGTTAGGTCCGGGGTATTACTTCATGGAAACAAAGACAATATAATAGAAAACGACTCGAAAAAAGACGTTTTTGAAAAAGGTGTTATCATTCATTTATTTATCAGAGTTTTTACAGTAAAAGATATACCTTTACCAAAAGAGAGGTCCCTAAGATACGTTTTTAAAGCAAAAGATGAATGATAACTATTCTGGACGTCCTCATGTCCAGTGTCACTCCGTGCCAGGGTTCCTAAAGTGCTCATATACCTAGGATAACATGCTTAAAGAGTCAACACAAAGGTTAAGTGAGAGTCATAGGTTTAAGTAGATAGAGAGTGAATACAAGTTCCACAGAGTTCTACAAAAACCCTATGTGTGGAAAAGTTTTAGAGAGAGAGAGTTGATATATTGCACTGAGCTCATGAACCACATGTTAACAGTCCAGATCATGGGGTCTGCAGACCAAACCATGATGGGACGGGAAGGATAACTTGCCAAAGTTAATCCTTCAGATAGGGTTCAAATATAGTACTTATTGGTACCCAAGACACAGGCAAACCAACGGGAATTGTCAAACTCCAATAGATCTATCAACTATATTCGCGTTCACTCGGGTACCCCCACAAGTGATTAAGGTCATGAATTTAGTTATGTAATAGTGGCAGATAATAACACTCGTGCAACAACCATAGAAAAGACTTGTATTCGGTTTAAAGCATGTATCCCCCTCACAGGATTTGTAAAGCATTTAGAGCTAAAAGTTAATAAGGTGTGAGGCTACGAAACTCACCTGAGTCTAAGGTAAGTAGGGTAGGGTTTAGACAACTCACTCACGTATCCTGGGGGTAGTGTAGGTGTGTGTATGTCAAGTCCTAGTTTAGGTTTTTAAGTTTTTCAAGTAATCACTCTTAGGGTTCTAGATATAAGATAACACCGTTCGGGCCATCATAATCCAGAAATACATACTCCTCACATGAAGCTCCCTAGTATTGTATTATGTTACTTAACATAATACCGTTCGGGCCATCATAATTCAGAAGTACATTTTCCTCACATGAAGCTCCCTAGTATTGTATCGTGTTGTTATTAGATACTTGTTATAACATAACACCGTTCGGGCCACCATAATCAAGAGGTCATGTAGTAAACGTTTGAGGAGCCAGGGCACTTTAAATCGTAAACCCACCAAACTCGTCAAAACGAATACCCAAATGAAACCCCTCACATGAAGCTCCCTAGTATTGTGTTATGTTGATAACTAAAATTAGGTTTTTATACTTATATGAAAATAGTCCGTTTATACCCTTCAAGTTTGCATATTTACACTTTCTACCCTATACTTATAAACTTATAACATTTAAGCATTTAACTTTCTAACTTTTGCACAATTAGTCCCTATACTTATATATTTTAGAGAGATGACAGAAATGGTCCTTAAACTACACTAACTTTCAATATTTACCCTTTATACCCTTAACTTAACAATATTTGTCCGAGTAAATTGCATTTTTGGTCCCTAAGGTTTGGCCAAATTGCAGGTTTGGTCCCTAATGTTTCGAAAGTGCAACGGTGGTCCTCATTTTGAAGTTTTTGCTGCATGTTTGGTCCCTGATCAACATCAAATGACTAAATTACCCTCGCCTTCTTCTTTTTCTATTTTCTTTTCAACTTTCTTACATAAATGGTCCCTGTGTTGTGCCACGTTTTACAAACTTAGTCCCATTTTTTTTTTTCTAAAAAAGAAAAAAATTAATTTTTCTAAAAAAAATAATTTCGAAAAAAAAAATTAATTTTTCTGAAATAAAATTCGGAAAAAAAATAATTTTTCTAAAAAAATTAATTTCAAAAAAAAAATATTTTTCTAAAAAAAATTTCGGAAAAAAAAATTAATTTTTCTAAAAAAATTAATTTTGAAAAAAAAATTTAAAAATTAATTTCGAAAAAAAATTAATTTTTATAAAAAAAAATTTCGGAAAAAAAAAATAATTTTCCTAAAAAAATTAATTTCGAAAAAAAATAATTTTTCTAAAAAAGTTAATTTCGAAAAAAAAAATTTCTAAAAAAAATAATTTCGAAAAAAAAATATTTTTCTATACAAAAAATAATTAATTTTTCTGAAAAAGTTAATTTCGAAAAAAAAATAATTTTTCTCAAAAAATTAATTTCGAAAAAAAATTAATTTTTCTAAAAAAAATTAATTTCGAAAAAAAAATTTCTAAAAAAATTAATTTCGAAATAAAAATATTTTTCTAAAAAAAATTTCGGAAAAAAAAATTAATTTTTCTAAAAATATTAATTTCGAAAAAAAAATCATTTTTCTAAAAAAAATTTCANTAAAAAAAAAAAATAATTTTTCTAAAAAAAATAATTTCGAAAAAAAATATTTTTCTATACAAAAAATAATTAATTTTTCTGAAAAAGTTAATTTCGAAAAAAAAATAATTTTTCTAAAAAAATTAATTTCGAAAAAAAAACCATTTTTCTAAAAAAAAATTCAAAAAAAAATTAATTTTCCTGAAAAAATTAATTTCGAAAAAAAAATAGAAAAAATCGGGACTAAATTTGTAAAACGTGACACAACACAGGGACCATTTATGTAAGAAAGCAGAAAAGAAAATAGAAAAAGAAGAAGGCGAGGGTAATTTAGTCATTTGATGTTGATCAGGGACCAAACATGCAGCAAAAACTTCAAAATGAGGACTACCGTCGCACTTTCGAAACGTTAGGGACCAAACCTGCAATTTGGCCAAACCTTAAGGACCAAAAATGCAATTTACTCATATTTGTCCTTTTAAGTTTATAACTTATTTTACTTTCTATCATAGGGTTTTAGAACTTTGCAAAAAGGGTTCTTATACTTATAACTTCTATGAAATGTCAAAAATAGTCCCTGGACTTCATATTTTCTGAAAGTTACCATATCATTCCTTATGCATGAAAACTATTGCAAAACTAGTCCTTTTATCATGTAAATTATATTTTTATGAAACAACTAAGTTTCCTAGCTTATGTTTAACTAATATATACTTAAAAAAGTCATCTAATTCAGATTATAGCACATAATAAGGCAATTTAGCACAAAAACACATAATTATCCAAAATTAGGGTTTTGAAATGAAAACTTCTAAATGAAAATGATCAAGGCTTATCTAAAGGTGCTAAGGCATATCCTAAGTGTTCTAGATCAGTACTAAGGTTATTAGAATCAAAGTTGAGGCTTACCTAGGTCGTGGGAACCTTAACGTGAAACTAGGGTTTCTCGGCTAGGTGTTGGAACTCGACTAGTATCTAGGGCTATTGTACTCGACTCCTAAGGGTTCTAAGGACTTAGCACTATAGAATATGTGTGATAGAGAAGAGAGGAGAGGTGTGAAGTGAAATTTTATGGGTTTGGGAGGTATTTATAGGGTAACGCATGGTATATGTGTCAAAATGGGTCGCTAGGCGTCGAGGAGGGGGGGTNATGATAACTATTCTGGACGTCCTCATGTCCAGTGCCACTCCGTGCCAGGGTTCCTAAAGTGCTCAAATACCTAGGATAACAAGCTTAAAGAGTCAACACAAAGGTTAAGTGAGAGTCATAGGTTTAAGTAGATAGAGAGTGAATACAAGTTCCACAGAGTTCTGCAGAAACCCTATGTGTGGAAAAGTTTTAGAGAGAGAGAGTTGATATATTGCACTGAGCTCATGAACCACATGTTAACAGTCCAGATCATGGGGTCTGCAGACCAAACCATGATGGGACGTGAAGGATAACTTGCCAAAGTTAATCCTTCAGATAGGGTTCAAATATAGTACTTATTGGTACCCAAGACACAGACAAACCAACGGGAATTGTCAAACTCCAATAGATCTATCAACTATATTCGTGTTCACTCGGGTACCCCCACAAGTGATTAAGGTCATGAATTTAGTTATGTAATAGTGGCAGATAATAACACTCGTGCAACAACCAAAGAAAAGACTTGTATTCGGTTTAAAGCATGTATCCCCCTCACAGGATTTGTAAAGCATTTAGAGTTAAAAGTTAATAAGGTGTGAGGCTACGAAACTCACCTGAGTCTAAGGTAAGTAGGGTAGGGTTTAGACAACTCACTCACGTATCCTGGGGGTAGTGTAGGTGTGTGTATGTCAAGTCCTAGTTTAGGTTTTTAAGTTTTTCAAGTAATCACTCTTAGGGTTCTAGATATAAGATAACACCGTTCGGGCCATCATAATCCAGAAATACATACTCCTCACATGAAGCTCCCTAGTATTGTATTATGTTACTTAACATAATACCGATCGGGCCATCATAATTCAGAAGTACATATTCCTCACATGAAGCTCCCTAGTATTGTGCCGTGTTATTATTAGATACTTGTTATAACATAACACCGTTCGGGCCACCATAATCAAGAGGTCATGTAGTAAACATTTGAGGAGCCAGGGCACTTTAAATCGTAAACCCACCAAACTCGTCAAAACGAATACCCAAATGAAACCCCTCACATGAAGCTCCCTAGTATTGTGTTATGTTGATAACTAAAAATAGGTTTTTATACTTATATGAAAATAGTCCGTTTATACCCTTCAAGTTTGCATATTTACACTTTCTACCATATACTTATAAACTTATAACATTTAAGCATTTAACTTTCTAACTTTTGCACAATTAGTCCCTATACTTATATATTTTAGAGAAATGACAGAAATGGTCCTTAAACTACACTAACTTTCAATATTTACCCTTTATACCCTTAACTTAACAATATTTGTCCTTTTAAGTTTATAACTTATTTTACTTTCTATCCTAGGGTTTTAGAACTTTGCAAAAAGAGTTCTTATACTTATAACTTCTAAGAAATGTCAAAAATAGTCACTGGACTTCATATTTTCTGAAAGTTACCATATATATCCTTATGCATGAAAACTATTGCAAAACTAGTCCTTTTATCATGTAAATTATATTTTTATGAAACAACTAAGTTTCCTAGCTTATGTTTAACTAATATATACTTAACAAAGTCATCTAATTCAGATTATAGCACATAATAAGGCAATTTAGCACAAAAACACATAATTATCCAAAATTAGGGTTTTGAAATGAAAACTTCTAAATGAAAATGATCAAGGCTTATCTAAGGCATATCCTAAGTGTTCTAGATCAGTACTAAGGCTATTAGAATCAAAGTTGATGCTTACCTAGGTCGTGGGAACCTTAACGTGAAACTAGGGTTTCTCGGCTAGGTTTTGGAACTCGACTAGTATCTAGGGCTATTGTACTCGACTCCTAAGGGTTCTAAGGACTTAGTACTACAGAATATGTGTGATAGAGAAGAGAGGAGAGGTGTGAAGTGAAATGGTATGGGTTTGGGAGGTATTTATAGGGTAACGCATGGTATATGTGTCAAAATGGGTCGCTAGGCGTCGAGGAGGGGGGGTTGACTCATGGCAGCTAGGGGATGTTGTGGAGGACCTAAGGTATGACTAAGATCAGCTACAAGTAGCTAGGGGGCGCTTATAGGGTGTTTGTTGTCTTGGTTGTGTCGCGGCCTAAATAAGCCACAAGTTGGTGATGCACCTACTTGTGTGCTACCTAGGTGGTTGCTAGCTTATGCCTATCAGGTGTACAAGGTGCTAGGGTGCTTGCTTGGGTGGTTTGAGGTGCTATAGTAGCTTAGTTTAGGCTTTAGGTTTAGTTTTGACCTAGTTTTGGTTAGTGAGATATTTGGGTCTAGCCTAGGGTTTAGTGCCTAAATTAGGGTCCTATGAGTGTTTAGTGACTAATATTAAGTCCTAGGAGGCTTATACTAAGTGGTGGTAGCTTATGGTAGAGATTTGGGAAGGTTTAACCTAGTTTCCAGGAAGTTATGACCTAGTTAAGGTTTTGTGCTTATGGGACTTGTACCTACGTTCTAGGGAGTTATACTAGGGTCTAGTGAGTCTAAGATATCCTAAAGTTGCTAATGTAACTCATACCTAAGCCTTGAACACTTTCAAGCTAGTTCAGATAAGCAATTAGGGTTTTAAAGATGACCGTAAACACATAGGTGAAATTAGGGTTTTCTGATGAGTATAGTGTATTAGGGTGATAGTTTACTTAGTGAAAATGTGTTTAAAACCTAGACTTGACATACCGGGATGTTTACATGATGTAAACATAGTGGTGGTTGGCATAGGTGGATACATGAGCTCGTCTAGAGGTTATATAGGCAATAGTGGTATAGTAAAGCAAAAATTTGACTCGGGAAATAGCTATAGGCATTTCTAACCTATATTGTGCTTAGTGAGGGCCTAAGTTAAGTTAGTAAGGCTTTGCTAACCTATGGGAATCTAGTGGGGAAATTAGTGGGTTGCTACATCAGCCATAAGAGGATCAGAAGCAGGAAAGATCTCATTTAAACATAAGATAATAGCTCTTGTAGTGTCTCGAACAATAATCCCAGAAGATGCTCAGTTTAGTTTATAAGATGTATCACAATTGAGCTTCACGCGGTTATTGATGGGGGGATTCACCTTAGTGAACTCTCTTAAGATTCATCAAAAGCAACTAAAACACTAGACTTGGATAATGACGCGGAATCACTGAAATTAAATCCCTTTCAATACAATTCAACGATGAAATCGTACGTAAAGGACAATGCCGAATTTCGTTGAACACATATTCATTTCGACACTTCTAAATATTCCATGCAATGTTGGCCAATGAAGTATGAAATTTCAAACGCTCCGATATAGAAGACACTATATCTAATCGATATTGAACACGCGAAATGAAAGGGACATTCATATTGTCATGGCGAAGACTAAGAGCCGAACTGAACCACACCACTTTTGTCCATTCACACTCAAATAACATGTGCTCAACAGTTTCAACATGTGATAAACAAATAGGACATGTTGATAAACAATAGCAACCTCAATGTGATAAATTCTCGTATGTGGTAAGAGCATTCGAACAAGCTTTCCACTACAAGTACTTAATTTTTTGGATGTGTCTTTAGGTTCCAAATTTGTTTCCAGAAACTTTTGTTTGGTGTCGATGACGAAGAAGCCAAGGTGCTCGGGCACACTTCGTATTGAATGAGCGCTTGACGGTAGCCTGATTTCATAGTGTTGTTCCCTTTGGATTTATAGTGCCAAACGATTTTATCTAATGATCTTGTGAAAGATATGGGAATTTGTGAGATAAATTTAGCCTCTTATGGATAAACAACTTAATGAAGCTTCAACATATCTCATGCAACGTTTGTGATAAAATCAGAGACTAAGGAATTGGAAGAAAAAGGATCTCGTGGTTGTCGGATATAAAAGTCTTCCGAGTAGGGCCCATTTGTGTGTCCAAAATAATATATTCGACCTTTTACCGACTGAGCATGTCTGGTATAACAGAGGGGAATGATCACTACCGATGAGGGGAAGATGAGTTAATAACTGATAAGGAAATGCCTCAAGAAGAAGATTGTTTCCTAATGCCTGGACAGCAAAAGATATGGGGCAAATGTTCGTGAACGGTTGGTATGATTAGAACATGGATCCGCATTCTGTTTATTTGAATTCGTTGTAATATGTTTCTTTTTGTTCTAGCCCTTGGTTACTTTATGGTTATACAATGCCTTTAGTCTTTCCAAAATAATAATAATAATAATAATAATAATAATAATAATAATAATAATAATAATAATAATAATAATAATAATAATAATAATAATAATAATAAAAGGGGGGGTAAAAGTGGTTGCAATGAAATAATAACAAAATGTAATCACGACATACACATTTACATGAATTTAAAGCACGAACTGTGAATCGAGTTGGCTGAATCATTCATGTAAATTAATCACTTTAGAGGCAAACAACTATTCAATTTATACTGATAAACGCAACTCCACTATATGACCCACCCTACTTTGCCCCAACCAATTATGCCGACAAACAAGACAAATATTTCTAAGATTCGACGAACAAGACACATTGTATCAAGATTCTCTGATGTCTGTCTCTCATGTTTTATGATGTTGAGCTAATTAAATACATGTATATAAAATAGTAGGGTTATCACTAAGTAAAATATGAGAGTCATCTATTTACTCTCTCACAAAACATTAACATGAGAAGAACATGACTTAGTTGAAAATAAGAGAATCTTAATCCAGACAAAATGTTACCCTCCATCCCATATTTATTGTTACAAATATTTAAGAAGTTTAAATTATTTAAAGATAAAACTGTCATTCTAACAAAAGTAAGTTTTTTTTTTTTATTTTATATATATATATATATATATATAATAATAATAATAATAATAATGTTTTTATTAAACTGTGTGTTTTTTGTCCGTGAAAAATTACTTTCAGACTAAGGGAGTAGTAAAAAAGGGTGGTGTTATTGTTACACCTTTTATTATCACTTTTATCCCTTCCACCCCTTTATCACTTGTTTTATTAACATAACAAGTCAGTTTTTGATTATTTTTGTTCTATTTCTTTTTTCTTTCATTATTTTTGAATTGTCAAACTTTATATTTTATGTTCCTATTTTCTTCACCAGTTTTACCCATTTTATTAACTGGTCAAGATGCTCCGTGTTTTTTATGTTTTACTATTTTTGACTAATCAAACTTTATATTTTATGTTTTGTTTTGTTATTTTATAGTTAGAATAAAAACAAAATTATAAAAATAAAAAGAATAATAAAATTAAGAGAAATGCTAAATCCTCCTACCAAAACCTCCCACTTATCCTCCTACTCACAGTATCGAGAAAGAATGAGTAGAAAAAATATATATAATAATGTTGTGTGTGTATGAGGATATTGTATGAGGCTTTAGCAATGCTCTAAAATTAAAGCTTCTTGTTGACATAATTCAATTCTTGTCGCGAACGATGACAAGTTAACACATTTACATGAATTTAAACGACGGAAGGTGAATCGAGTTTCCTGAATCAATCATGTAAATTAATTACTACTCCCTCCGTCCCAAAATAAATGTCAGGTTTGACTTTTTGGGGTCTTTTTTGTTCAACTTTGACCTTAAATATTTTTATTTGCGTTATATAATACTTTATAAAAATTATACCAATGAAAATACATTTGAAACTCAATCCATTCATATATTTTGCATCAAGTATTATATAATACAAATAAAAATATTTACGGTTAAAGTTGAACAATAAAGACTTTAAAAAGTCAAACCTGACATTTATTTTGGGAGAGAGGGAGTAGTACTTTAGAGTTTAGAGCCAACATGTTATTCATAAAGCAAAATAACTGAAACGCAACTCCAAATATATGACCCACACGTACTACTTTGCCTCAGCCAATTATGTCGACAAAAAAGACAAATATTTCTAACATTCCACGAACAAGACAAATGCATAGTACTCTGTTATTTGAAAANTGATAAACGCAACTCCACTATATGACCCACCCTACTTTGCCCCAACCAATTATGCCGACAAACAAGACAAATATTTCTAAGATTCGACGAACAAGACACATTGTATCAAGATTCTCTGATGTCTGTCTCTCATGTTTTATGATGTTGAGCTAATTAAATACATGTATATAAAATAGTAGGGTTATCATTAAGTAAAATATGAGAGTCATCTATTTACTCTCTCACAAAACATTAACAGGAGAAGAACATGACTTAGTTGAAAATAAGAGAATCTCAATCCAGATAAAATGTTATCCTCCATCCCATATTTATTGTTACAAATATTTAAGAAGTTTAAATTATTTAAAGATAAAACTATCATTCTAACAAAAGTAAGTTTTTTTTTTTTTTTTTTTTTTCATATATATACATATATATATATATATATATATATATAATAATAATAATATTTTTATTAAACTGTGTGTTTTTTGTCCGTGAAAAATTACTTTCAGACTAAGGGGGTAGTAAAAAAGGGTGGTGTTATTGTTACACCTTTTATTATCACTTTTATCCCTTCCACCCCTTTATCACTTGTTTTATTAACATAACAAGTCAGTTTTTGATTATTTTTGTTCTATTTCTTTTTTCTTTCATTATTTTTGAATTGTCAAACTTTATATTTTATGTTCTTATTTTCTTCACCAGTTTTACCCATTTTATAAACTGGTCAAGATGCTCCGTGTTTTTTATGTTGTACTATTTTTGACTAATCAAACTTTATATTTTATGTTTTGTTTTGTTATTTTATAGTTAGAATAAAAACAAAATTATAAAAATAAAAAGAATAATAAAATTAAGAGAAATGCTAAATCCTCCTACCAAAACCTCCCACTTATCCTCCTACTCACACTATCGAGAAAGAATGAGTAGAAAAAATATATATAATAATGCTGTGTGTGTATGAGGATATTGTATGAGGCTTTAGCAATGATTTAAAATTAAAGCTTCTTGTTGACATAATTCAATTCTTGTCGCGAACGATGACAAGTTAACACATTTACATGAATTTAAACGACGGAAGGTGAATCGAGTTTGCTGAATCAATCATGTAAATTAATTACTACTCCCTCCGTCCCAAAATAAATGTCAGGTTTGGCTTTTTGGGGTCTTTTTTGTTCAACTTTAACCTTAAATATTTTTATTTGCGTTATATAATACTTTATAAAAATTATACCAATGAAAATACATTTGAAACCCAATCCATTCATATATTTTGCATCAAGTATTATATAATACAAATAAAAATATTTACTGTCAAAGTTGAACAATAAAGACTCTAAAAAGTCAAACCTGACATTTATTTTGAGAGAGGGGGAGTAGTACTTTAGAGTTTAGAGCCAACATGTTATTCATAAAGCAAAATAACTAAAACGCAACTCCAAATATATGACCCACACGTACTACTTTGCCTCAGCCAATTATGTCGACAAAAAAGACAAATATTTCTAACATTCCACGAACAAGACAAATGTATAGTACTCTGTTATTTGAAAGAAAAATGTTTGATATCTTCATTAACTAAGGGTCAAACTANAAAAAAAAAAAAAAAAAAAAAAAAAAAAAAAAAAAAAAAAAAAAAAAAAAAAAAAAAAAAAAAAAAAAAAAAAAAAAAAAAAAAAAAAAAAAAAACTAGTACAAGCAAGCAAATGTGCGGTTCAAACATGACTTTTTTTTCCGTTCAGATGCGGTCAGATTCAGACATTTACTCCTCAGATTCATATTCAGATGTACGTTTCAGATTCAGATTCAGAGCCTCTTAAAAAACAAACACCACCTAAGTTTATTGAAAATTCGAACATCTGGATATATATTTGAGAAGGGAAAAAAATCACTAGAATTTCAACTTTTAGCGACGGATGAATTCGTCGCTAAGTACACTTTTGTCATCGCTAAACACTTTGGCGACGACATGTCGTCGTGAAAGTATCATCGCCCTATCTCCGTTGCTAAACTTTGGTGACAAAAGGTCAAAGCTTTAGCGACGACAGGTGGGACCCACACGAACTCAACTTCAAACCTTGACTGGCTTAGGATCCACTTACCTTAGCGACAATGTGTTTCGTCGCTAAATGTATTTGCAAAATTAAATTAAAAAACGATTATTTGATTATAATTTATTTTATAAATATATAAAATATTAATATATTTTATTGGTTGGGGCACCACCCTAGCGATGGCACGTGTCGTCGCTAAAAGTGGCATTACACAAATATGATAACCACTTTTACGACGTGATGTCGATATATAAAAGTGGCTGCAAGCAAAAAAATTGCAACAGGAAACTATAGCATTTTTTTATTTTATCGAAATTTTTTTGAAAAAAATTCTACCAAATCTGAACCCATAAATCACCAAAAACTATGATACACAATTATTCAAATTCATCAATTTATTTATTCATTCCAGAACAACCACACGAAGTTATAGTTTTCAAAGCTAACGATACAATTAAGCTAATACTAATATGTGTATGCAAATAACAAAACGATGTCATTACAAATACAAATCACAAACACAATCCCTACTGGTTATCACCATCACCATCACCATCGTCATCATTACCAAGCCAACACTGAAAGTAGGTTACCTAGTTGATCTTTTTTCAGTTTAATTAGTGCAATTTGGTAATCTACGTGATTCAAGAATTACGGTTTTATGATATACCCGAAACTGATGTAGTGAGATCTAATATTGATCTTTCATAAGGATCGTCAGAAAATCCTAGCAATGTTAACATCACGGTAGCGCTAAAGGTATGTCATTAAATTGTTCCTTTATTGATTTATTAAATTGCTGACCGTTAATTTAAGATATCCAGGATATGAAAGTTATGTATGAAGGGATCTTGCAAAAAATAATAAATAAATAAATAAAAATAAAAGGAGGGATTTGTTAAGGGTGTCATGAGNACATATTTTTGAAAAAAAAAATTTAAAAATTCGAAAAAATTTTCTAATTTTTTTTTGAATTTCTAAAAAATATTTTTTATAAAAACAAATTCAAAAAAATTCTAAAAAATATTTTTGAAAAAAAAATTTCGAATAAAATATTTTTTTCAAATAAAAATTTTTTACAAAAATATTTGAATAAAAATATATTTTATTTTAAAAACTATTTTTTAAAAAATATTTTTATTCAAATATTTCTCTAAAAAAATTTTATTCGAAAAAATATTGAAAAGAATTCGAATAAAAAAAAATTCGAATAAAAAATTTTTCCGAATAAAAATTTTTTAGAAAAATATTTGAATAAAAATATTTTTTAAAAAATAGTTAAATAAAAAAATATTTTTATTCAAATATTTTTCTAAAAAATTTTTATTCGTATTTTTTTTTTTAAAAATATTTTTTAAAATTTTTTTTAAATTTTTTTATAAAAAATATTTTTTAAAAATTCAAAAAAAAAAAAA
>LBNU01019342.1:9550-27915 GCA_014162995.1 Artemisia annua
TTTTTTGTCGTCTCTCTCTCTCTCTCTCTCTCTCTCTCTCTCTCTCTCTCTCTCTCTCTCTTCATTTTAGTCGACTAAAAAGAGATCTGGTGAGAATAAAATATAAAATGAGAAAGATGAAAAGGTTTCTTAGCTACACAATTCAAATTAAGAAGATAAAATTAAAAGGAATGCATATTCTTTTAGGTGCACTTGATGCGGTTGATGTTTTTTTTTATTTTAATTTTATTTTTTATTTGGTTTTAAATCTTGGTCGATATATAGAAGGGATCATAGCTAATTTAGAAACAAGTTTTGAGGTTTCTTATAAGATTGCAATTTGTTTATTTGCAAGTGTTTGCTTTAATTAGTTTTACATTTGGTTCCATCTTAAATAACATCCCGAATCAGAATTTTGTGTTTAGTTATGTCGTGTGGACGTTGTAATTGTGTTTCAATCTCGTGTAAGTTGAATAACTCACAGGAGTATTTCAAGGTATCCAAGCAGTATTAACACAATGTTAATAGCCCAATAGCAAGGTCAATCATGTTCTATTCTTTGGATTGCTGATGTCGATAGCAAATAAATTCCAATCAAAGGTGTCTAGCCTTATCGGATTTTGCCTCGGGACGGGGTGCAGCATAACTAAAATGTGCGGGCACTTATTGCTTCCCCCCTCCCCCTTTCTTTTGCCCCGCCATGCCACTAGATCTATAATGACCGGCGAGATATATATTATTTTATTCTATAGAAAAATGAAGTGAAGCAAGATTCTATAGAAAAATGAAGTGAAGCAAGCGACCCTTTCGCGACTCAAACTGTCGGTATGCTTTACGGCTCGCAACCGACTCAGGCAAGCAGCCCTTTCGCGACTCAACTGGCGTTACCATGATAATTCTTCCTCTCCTTTGACAGCTATATAAGATAGACACTTTCTAATTTCCATGTCTTTCTATGAGAGCGAGTTCTTGCGCTTGCAGTTGTAGAACCATTAACATCCTGAGGGTAAGGGCATTGCCTTCGGTCGGTAAATAGATCGAGGGAAAAGGGAGTGAGGGCCTAAGATCAGGCCGAAAGGCGTGGTAGATGGACAACAGGACTTCGAAGGGGCATCAAACTTGAATTCGTGAGCAACTGCACGAACATTGTAAAATAAGGAAAGGGCGGCTGTCCATGCAATTTCTGAAAATGACGGAAATCTAGTCCAATCTCGCGTTGACGATTCCTTTTTTTTCTCTTTACCTTTTTTCATTTCTATTTCTCTTTATGAACCAATTACAGTCACTATAAATAGTGAATTATAACAAAATTTAAATTGGCAACATCTAATAGGTAACTCGTATATAGTTAAATCATTGTTTAAAACATGTGAAATAGCTAGAAAGGTCATTAGCTATACAAAGCAACATATAACAAAATCTCTATTGGTTAAAAGGTACGCGAACATAACATATAAAATACCGAGACATATCCAAAATGATGATCTTATTCAACACGTAACCAATCAACGTGGCATAACACTTATCCCACCGAGTGCCTAACTTCAAACACGTGTCCATCACCAGTTGCACATCAGAAACATTTATAAAAATCATCATGCCAACATTTTTCACCAACAAAAATTGTCTAGCAACTTTTGAGATTGATTACTCCCGGGAAAACAAAAAGGGTAGGAAATACTTTTAAAGAAACTTTTTAGCAACAATGGCTGTTACTACAATAGTTGAAGAACCCATGCTTTCTAGACTTGATCGTCTAGACACCATTGTAAGTTATCATACATATTTTCTAAAACAGTCTAAGTTGGTTTCGAATTAACCAACTTAGACTGTGTTACGAATATATATATTCACGTTTGCATGTGTGTGTTAATTCTTTTGTATCTTCTGTTTCTTATTTTGTGATTGAACTTGTGCATACATAGGTGAGGCGATTAGAAGAAATAAGAGGTGGAAATCGAAGTCCGAAAAGCTCGTGTGCATCGACACCATCAAGTTGTACACTTACTAGCGATGGCCAAATTTCATCTATTGATTTTTCCCCTAGGAGCTTAGAAAAGCATTGTCGACCTATAGATGATGTTATGGTTGAGACTGGAGTTAAAGGAACACTTATTGAGAGACTAGTTCATGTTGAAGACCGTGTAGCTAAGGTATTAAAAAAGTTGCCCTACATATTTTTTTAGCTGTATTGAAAGAACAAATTTGGAACATGGTCTCGTAAGAGAAAAACTAGCCAAGAAAATGGGCTTATAATATTAAGTTTACGAGATGAACACTTCATATATAAAAACGTTTTTTATTAGTTGCATGGAGACATATTGTTGAGTTTGTTTTGTTATTAGTTGTGCATGCAGTTGGAAGAGGAATTAGAGGCAGAAAAAAGGCGTCTTCTTCGACAAGAAGAAGAGGAGAAGAAGAAAGAAATGATTCTGAAGACGAAGAAGAAAAAGAAAGGTTTTAAGCAATTGATGGCGTCTTGTGTTGGGGGCAGTAATTCGAAGCAAATATAATGGATCAATGATTAGGCACTTCGTTTTTTGTTTTTTGTATCTGGTTTTTTCGTCTCCCTTTTATTATATGGGATATATCTCAAGATTTTTGTATCGTATTTACATTTTGAGAACAACTATCTTTTATACTAGCTCTTTTTCGTCTAGTATGTAATCTTTTTACTAGATAAACCAGTGGTGTTATCAGGGCGATGCTAGACATCTTGTCGAGTAGATTCCATAAAAAGATGCAAGTAAACAATGTTACTGTGGGTTCAAAGCTAGTGAAAGTGGAATAAGTAGAAATTAATTTCATGTTTAGTCGGCTAATATGTTACTTTTCTCTTCCTGTAAGGTAAAAATATTCATGTATAGGTTTTTACTATAACGGCAGGTAAGTTGTTTTTTCTTCCTTCAAATATCCTTTCATGTAATTGTAGGTCTTGGTAAGATAAGCTGATATTACATTATATTATACTATATACTAAAAGGCAGAAAATAACGGGGCCAAAAATAACGGAGTGCTACAGTGCTTGTAAACAGTGCTCTTACGGTTGCTACAATACCTCACCCCGTTTCCCGTTCCATTCTTTTCCCAGATATTTTCCCCCCTTCTCGACCTTTCTTCACACTTCTTCTCCACCTTCACCCTCTGAAACACACACACGAAACAGTCAACAATCCAAACTTTATCAGGTATCACCTTAGTTTTCATCAAAATTAAACCCCAAACAGTCAAAGATCAAAACTTTCTCACAAACAAAATTAAAACCCCTAACATTCATCAATTTCATAAAACCCCATTAAATGTGAAATCAAATTTCACCCCAAAAACAGTTAAAGATCAAATTTTTATCACAAACCCACTTCGGAATCATCGTTTGCGTATTACATTTCGGGTAGCCGTCATGATGTATGTCGCAATAAAAAAAACGCGAATTCAAACTAAAACAAGATCATTAGCTTGAGGAAGAAGAAGCAGCAAAAAGTGAATATTGAAATTGTATGTCGCCATAACTCGACTGGGTAAGTTTTATTAACCCTAATTGCATGCATTTAAATTAGTTAAATTTTGGTGTTTTTTATCGGGGTTATAATTATTTTATATAATTAATGGTGAAGTTAATTGAATTATTTTTTTTTCAGACATTGATTTGTGGAAGATGGAAGATATGATTATGTGTTTCATGTGGCAAAATTGGGTTCATGACGCAGGTATCCACCCCTTCCATTTATCTTCTCTATCTCAGACTTTTGGGTTTGGTTTATTAGATCAGATAAAAAAATTATACAGAGATTATAATCTTTTAAAAAAATTATAAAGAGATTATAATTGGTCGGGTTTGGTTTATTATTTGTGGTATGAATTACTGATGCAAAATATACGTTTTGATATACCAGAAATGTATTTTCAATGTGTTTAGTATTTGCTTACTTAAACTACTTATCTGAATATTATGGTCACATGTCAATAATCAAACGAACAAATAGGATGCTGAAAACCGTTGCAAATTTGTTTTGGTTTTTCTTTGTAGAGTGGCGCAAATGAGAAGTGCTAAATTTTAGGTACCTTATGAGGGGAATACAAAAAGCTCAAATGGTTTCTTTGGCTTGGTGATTTGCTCAACTGGGCTCTCATAAACAGATTCTGAAGGCATGCTTTTTAATTGTCTCAAGTCACATGTTTGCACCTACGAGCTGGTACGATGGTTTCTTTACTCCTCAATCATAGAAATAACCTTGGTTAGAATTAATGAATTTATTTGTTTAACCTGTTTTATTTGTAACATTATTTTTCTTTATAAAGTTTCTATATAAATAAGAAGTGGTGTAAAGTTTATTGCATTTGTAACAAGTAATGTAGTGTGAAAAAGATCTGAGATTGACGCTCTACTGAAAAATCTTGGTAATCATACTCTGCACACTAATTACTGAAACAGATCTAATAGTATAAACAAAAAATCATGAATTTGGTGTAAATGTGTAAAAGGTAAGAACTTTATTATAAAACTTGGTCTGATGTCATTGTTTCTTGATGAATGTAGGATCTTAGTGAAGCCTCGGTGAGGAATACCGTTAAAAAATGACCAATTTACCTCAGTGGGAATACAGATTCAGAATATGAGCAATGCTCGCAAAAAGTAACATTGAGGAATACTTAGGTGAACAGGAGCTCAAGTATCTCTTAACTTATGGGTTATTTCCCAAAATTTCAACAACTTAATGTTGATTTTTTGGAGTGCAAGGTAACTCCTCGCAACTTTTAATTATCTAGGGGTTCAAATGTGTTTGCAATTAGTAGTATTGGCAATGTACATTAGTTTTTTAAATGGTTAATACTCAATAACTGATGTTTTTTTTTCTTATTGTAGGCGTGGATGATGCAAATGAATGGTGCACAAAAAAGTGCAAATGAACTAAAACTGAAACCCACTGAATTGGAAAGTGAAGTGTATATGCAGAAGGAAGTTATGTCAAACAGGGCAAAGGAGAAACGGGAAGCAATAAGCTAGCTACCTTTCTCTTTTGAACATTACAGGTCGATGTACAAAGAACTTCATCAACCATTTGTTGACTGCAAAAGGTATGTTGTTTTGACTTCTCAAAGGCACAGTATCTGCAATTACGTTGCATTCCCTGAATAGCATGTTTCGGAGAAACTATAAGCCAAAGTCTCACTGAACCATGACTCTTGATGAACATACCATAAATTTAGACTAATGTTAAATGCTGATATAAGTTGCAGGCTGCTTCTAGCTGCTCGGCCATAGTACCATGGGGCTTACGAAAGTTAGCAGTTTATATAAAAGAAAAATATGGTAACCCGCAAAAGTCAATTCGTTGAGATTGTCTGAAGCATAGGTATGGCAACTACCAGTAGAAATGGTAATTATCCAACTTTCTAATTGTTTGTTAATCATTTCTTTTTTTTTCATTTAATAGGTCTACTGTTAGGAGCAAACATCGTTGCGGCAAGTTTTGGTGCAATTGTTGACATAGACCCTCAATACAATGAGACCTCACTCAGGAACTTCGTACGTAAATGCTACTATCTACTTATTTAGCGTCACGCAAATGACCCATGTCCAATATGTAAGGGGTTGGTGACTATCTGGTAGATAAAGATCGTGAAATTTTCAATTTCAGTTCATGCCTTAAAAAGGCCATAAGTTACCGTGTAAATCCCAAATAACACAAAGTCACCAACTACTGAGTACCGTTTGAATCTTTCCGTTTCTGATAGCCTTTTTTATATTTTCCCCGGTTGAAATACATAACAACTGTGATATGTTCTTTTCAGGTTATCACAAGCTGCAGCTAATAATCGAGAAACATTTGCCAGTGGAGGTAGGGATAAAACCGGAGGAGGCGGGGAGTTTACAGCTGGAAGAGAGGAAATGACAGGTGGTGTATTCGAAACTTGCAAGTGTTCAGAATCTTAGAGAAAATGTGTGGGTATGAATACGATGTGACGTATCGCATCTTCAAGCAGATTACAGACATTGATAACAAGGAGGAGGTGAGCATTTGAAATTTTTGATAATACTTTGAAAGTTTCATGACGAATGTATAAAATAAAGAACAAACTAAAAGTAATTTACCTAAACAGTTTACTAGGAGTGAAAAATGCAGTTTCACAACATTATTCAAGATGGTTTCCTACTGTCATGATTTTGTTACGTTTATATAACTTTTTAAATTAGATATTATTATTATATTTGTTTCTAGGGGGGATTGGTTAAGTGACATTATGCATTTTCAGTTTTGAGTATAAACTTTTAATTTTGACATCACAGAAAACATACGACGGAAAAAAATTTTTCTAAAAACCCCCGCCGCAACGCGCGGGCTACCATGCTCGTTTTTATTAAATGGCTAGTTGTCTTATGTACGAAATCATATCTTTTTTGTAGAAGATGTGGATGAGGTGATGTTCTTTCTTGTTTTGTAGGAAGATGTGGATGTGGATTATGCTGTGTTGATGTGCATCTCACATGGGGATCGGTGGTCTTCATAATTGTAATCTTGCTGTGTAATATAGTGTTGGTCTTGGAACTTGGCCATATGTACAGTAGTAATTTAGCTAATCTTGAGGGGTTGATAATAAGGAAATAACTGATTTCGATATTGGGATTTACAATCTCTAGATACGGGGCAAGATTCAATTTTCTAAGACTTGATCAACAGTAGTATTGCAGGAACTAGCGAATTTGACATACCTAAAAAAGTTGGATCAACAATAGTATTGACAGGAACAAGCGAATTTACATGCTTAAAAATTTGACTAGTTAACAAACTTGTATACACTTGCACAGTCCGTAGTAAAAGAGTCGAGACCGAGGCTTGAGCCAATGAAGACGCGTCTTCATGGTCACAGCCCCTTACAGCACAACATGTGTCGTCGATGGTAAAATCAAAGTTGTCACAGTAAAAGAGGCAAGACCGAGTCTTGAGCCAATGAAGGCGTGTCTTCATTGTCACAGCCCACAACACAACACGTGTTGTCGATGGTAAAAATCAAAGACCCCTCAGCACAGCACGTGTCGTCGCTAAGACGCGGTCGTCCGAGTCATGAGAGGTTTGTTGTGTGTGTTTATTAAATGGTTTTGGTGGGTGACGGTAAAAATCAAAGACTCGGTCATGCAAACGGCCGAGTCGTGAGGTTTGTTGAGCCAATGTAGACGCGTTTTCATTGTCACAGCCCCTCACAGCATAGCACGTGTCGTCGACTCGTCGATGGTAAGAATCAAATACCCCCTCAGCACAGCATGTGTCGTCACAAAGAATCGGTCGTTCGAGTCGTGAGAGGTTTGTTGTGTGTATCTCTTAAATGGTTTTGATAGGGTATATATGTTTTTATGTGGATTATATTTTGATGGTGAAACTGGTTGTGTTATTACACTAACAGTGAAGTTGGTTGTAGAAAGTTAAGATTGAGGTGACGTCGATAAATGCGATTTAAAACTCCTTTATTACCCTTAGTCTTAGGGGGTGTTTATTTTTTCTGTATGCCAAGGACATGGTAGGACACCATCTGTTAGAGAATCTTAATGGAGAATACTTACCTTTTGTTGCCTATATTGACACAGACGAAGTAACAAAATTCAATGGGTCCTACACCAAAAGAAATAATATTAAATCAATAGGACATACATTCCCTTCCCATATAGAAAAAAAATAAACACACCCTTAGGGGGTTGGCAATCTATTCGGTATGGGGGTTCGGCATCAAATGCCGAGCGGCATCAAAGAAAACCACTTCATCGGCATGAACAAATCGGCATGCATTTCGGTATGGATTACCGATTCAGTATGGTGGTTTCCCCATAAAAGTCAAACGTTGGAACATTAAATGATAGATCCATTTAAGGCTATTTAAAAATAATAATAATAATAAAAAAAAAAAAAAAAAAAAAAAAAAAAAAAAAAAAAAAAAAAAAAAAAAAAAATCCCTTTAAATATACACTTAAACTTGTTAATCTCTTCACACATTCATTTTAAAATTTCTAATTATTCCACTAATCCACACTTGCAACTCTTTCTTTCATATAAAAAGAATGGATCCAAAACAATCAAAACATGGTTCAAACTCATCCAAAGGTCGTGGACGGGGCTCTCGATCACAACCCGTTCAATCACAACCAACTCGTCCGCAACTTCCACCTCAACCCTACTAATCTACTATCCCCCACCACAACCGGTGAATCCACCATCACAACAATATTTTCACCAACCTCCACCGATGAATCCAAGTCTTTATAATATAGCAATGACTAGTGAATTTAACCCGTTCAACGACTTCTGTGACGGTCCACCAAGACGTGAACCAAGTGTAGAACGTGAACTACCGCTTTACGATAACGAGGATGACGAAATTGATTTTGTTCCCGAAACTCAATTTCCAAATCCAATCGGTAATTTTTTTTAAAATCGTTAAACATTTTTATTTTTTATAATCGTATTTTTTTTATAATAATCGTTGTATTTTGTTTTTTAAATCGTTATAATTTTTGTTTTATAATCGTTGTATATTTTTTGTTTTATAATCGTTATATTTTTTTTATAATCGGTGTATATATTTTTTTTAAATCGTTAAATTTTACATATTTTTTTTTATAATCGTTAAATTTTTTTTATAATCGTTACATTTTTTTTTTTATAATAGGTGGTCAAGAAAATGATGATGACGTTGAAGACGTTGAAGAAATAAAAAACCCGACTAAAGCGAAAAAAGAACCTTGGTCGACGGACGAAGAGGTCGCTTTGGCAAAACCTTGGGTTCATATCTCGACATGCCCAAAAGTTGGGAATGAACAAAAGAGTGCAAGCTTTTGGAAAAAAATTCTAGACCATTTCAAGATAACCATGGGAAATACTAATCGAACACACCATAGCTTGAACACAAAGTGAAAAAATATGAATACCGAAATAAATACTTTTAACGGGCTATTCATCCAATCAGTATGTTTTTAAACTTTATACTTTTTTATACTTTGTATTTGATATAGTTGTAGTAATTTATACTTGTTACTTTTATAATTGTAGAATCGTGTTCGTGATAGTGGTTGTGATGATCTTGACGTGATGGAAAATGCCATGGCCGATTATAAAAGGAAAACAAAAGGCAAGACTTTTACTCATAATGAAGCATGGGAGATCCTTAGGAAAGCAGACAAATGGTTAAAACAACCATGTGTCGTTCAAACATCTTCGTCTAATTCCGATAAACGGAGAAAGTCGTCGGAATCTAGCAATGAAAATGTTGAGACTATTCTTCCGAATTTGAATGATGACACAACTCCTACACGGAAAAAAAGGGCAAAAAGACCGATAGCGAGTCATCGTCAAAGAATAGTGTTGTTGCGACCTTAGAATTTTATGCGGCAAAGAAATCACAAGTAATGGAGGAGGCGGTGGAGAAAAAACGTGCAAAGGATAAGTTGGCCGAAAAGTTGATGTCCGCACAACTCAAAGGTGTTGAAGAAAAGGCTTTTTTACGAGCGATGAAGTTCTTCAACGACCCGTACGATAAAATAGCTGATCCGGGTATGCGAGAAATTGCTATTGCCAAAAAACGTGAGTACGCGACGAAATATGGATGGCCTTGCAATTTTTAGATATTATTATGTTGTTTTTTCCTAAGCATTATGTAATTTTCTTTGAATTATTAATAAAATTTGATGTTTTTGTTTAAATAATATAATTAAGAATAAAATAAATAAAATAATATATATATATATATATATATATATATATATATATATATATATATATATATATATATATACACACACNTATTGTCAGCCTGTCAGGTATGAGTTTAACTTCCGGACACATCATTTCACATATACACTGCCACAATCCATTTGGGTTATACACTGCCATAATCCCATTTGGGCTTGCCAGCTTGGTTTGGTTGGTAGATATGGATGCCTCATGTGCTAAAGACCATTTGACCACGGGCAGAGCCAAGATTCGATGTTAGGGGTGTTGCTCTATTACAAATTAAGAAAATAAAATTCGTGTTCGATTAATATAAAGGAATTTTTGACTGGTTAGCACCCGCTAGTCACCTTACTAGCTTTGCCCTGTGTTCGACGTCCTATTGGCATTTCTATCTAATTAATACGAGTTGATGCGGATAGTCAACTCTTTTTACCTATATAGGTATGTCACAATGATAAACTGATAATCTGTCATTACAAAGTGTTGATTTTATTCATTTCAATGCTAAAGTCCTCAATTCATTTGAGATTTGAGGATTACAGTGAACATAGAAGTTTAGACTAAAATGTACAAACTTAGTCGGGGATCCACAAGCAGTTTGTCATAGTTGTACGTGCATATAAGTCTGTATGAACCGACTCAAATTAATAGAAACACATGTTATAGTTTCATCCAACTAAACAAATAGACTGGACTTGGTTTTGTGACTGTATAATTTGGTCAACAGAGGATCCAACACCACCAGTCCCCAAACATAATGAGCAGGTGACTAAGGTCCTCCTGACTTATGAGACAATACCAGATGTTTTGAGGTTCTAAAATGTACAACCTTTTACCTACGTGGTACAACATCACATTGCACAAAGGGGTTATGGGATAGGTTAGTAAGGTTGCATAATTACATGAACCCTGCATCCGATATCCCTAACCCCGTAGAACACAAGTAACCAAAGCCAAGAATGAATTGCCCGAAACATGAACATGTATCGTGAAAACAATATTTGTGGAATCCCTGCAAGTTCAAGAAAAAAAGAAACTGTCAAAAATTAATTACTTAGCCACTGACCTCATTTTATGAGAAATATTTTGCCCACCAGCAATTTCAAGAAAACAAAGATAGTTGCCTCGAAAAAAATTGGACCAAAGTCGATTTAACTTTTTATATAATTGCTAACTATTTTAGAATGACGTTAGGTTAATCACTCATAAAGGTAAACACATCTCCTTTGGTCTAGTGGTATGTGAGTTGCCCACCAACCTAGAGGTTGCGGGCTCAAGCCTCGCTGGAGGCATTTGTGAGATAGGTGGAATAGAGTGCGAAAAAATTGCCGTTAAAAAAAAATAATAAAAAAATCCAGAAAACGGGATAAGCGGCATAAGGTAATGGACATGGTTCACAGCGACGGTATAGAGAGCCCGAAAATTTATATCATAGAATACTGACCTTTTGTCAATTGTAATATGGGTCACTTTCCGGAACTTGATTTAGCATATTAACCTTATCCCTTTTAAAGTAATGCACCCCCTCTTCCCTGCCCATCAAATGGAAGTTGTATGTCGATGATAAACTGCTGTGATCAATCTTATTGCCATTTGAGGAAGTGTTTCTTTTGAGCATATCTTCAAAGATTGAAGAATTTCCAGAGTAATCGGTAGACAGATGATCTGAACCTGTTGAGTTGAATGACTTCATGGATATGGCAAGACCTGATTTTGGTCCCTTTTGTTGCGTGGAATTTGTGGTTTTGTCGCTATCCATCTTTTTTGTATTGAGGAAACGGCCTCCACAACCTCGAGCCCTTTTCATAGCGTGTTGGTGTCGCGATTCATGGAGATATGGCTAAAATAGTGAAATGGCATTAGAATAAAGCATGAAAGTCCACATAAGTTGATATTTGTGAGTCGAAAGATGCAAAATTGCGCTACATAATATAACTGAAGGTGGCAATTTCATCTTATTTACTTATGAATGAGTCATTCCAGGTTATCATATATTCATATCTCTAGCGGGTCAAACGAGTAAAATAGAAAAAATCTTAAAATGTAACGGGTCCAGTCAAACATCGGCCGAAGTATAATACTAATGGATAAAATGCTCAAAACGAATTTATTAAGATTTAGATGATCATTGAAAGATACTAAATGTAAGGATGTTTGACTCACTGTTACTTATATATAGATCAACCCAAATCCTAAAAGAATTACCAATATTGATCCGGTACCCGCTCCACCTACTTTGCCACCTCTAAATAAAACAAAACAATTCTTTTATTTGTAAAAAACTGAATCATAATCATTCACTGCTCTTTCATTTCCGCCNATATATATATATATATATATATATATATATATATCTTAAAAGGTAATGGGTCAAAGGAGTCAAACATCAGCCAAAGATTTAGATGATCATGAAAGATAACACATGTAAGAATGTTTGACTCACTGTTAATTATGTATAAGACTTAAAAATATTTGGAAACAAAACGTGCTTCAGGTCAACCCAAATCCAAAAAGAATTACCAATATTGATCCGGTACCCACCCCGCCTACTTTGCCACCTCTAAATAAAGCAAAACATTTCTTTTATTTGTAAAAAACTGAATTGTGATCATTCACTGCTCTTTCATTTCCGCATCACCATTTGTAACCAACTCTTTATGATAAAGCTTGTCTTAAAGTGAGTTATAGCTACCAGAAATGTTACTACCATCTAATGTAGCATATGTCCAAGAGGGAGTGCAGCTATAAGGAGAGAATGTGTGTTGTCTTATTGTATGAAACAGGACATCCCATATTCCATATTTTTTGTATGACAGAGGGAATCATGAATCAAGGATTTAAAAAAAAAAAAAAAAAAAAAAAAGTTAGTATAAAAACTTATACCTTTCTAGATTTAACGACTTTCTTTTCCAATTCCGCTTTAGCTCTTGACTGTCTTCGCCTCAGGATCCCATTATATTGTTTTGCATTTACATAAACAGGCTCCTCTTCCATTTGAAGTGGCAACGCCATTCTACTTTGATGGATCCCAAGCAAGTGTTGGTGTGCCTGCTTCCAAAATATGGTCAGAAAAAAACTAAATTAAACAGAAAATGCTTATAAAATATTCGTAATAACAAAGAAGAAGAAAATAATCGCCCACCACGTCTAACATACCATCATGGATGATTTAGTAAAAAATAAGAGTTTTCAGATAAATATAATAATGAATGAACCTATGCTGCTTAAATAGTATAACATAACCCTCATTTGCCTTCGGCTTCCAGTTACCATCACACGCACTACCTTTATCAAGCCAGACCCGGTTATAAGTCACACGTTGACCACCTGTGGCTTGAACAGCATCTAAAATTTGCATCTAAAATTTGAACAGCATCTAAACTTTAGGCCAAAAAGTATCACTCAACCATCTTGTGACCCAAAGTTTGACTTCACGTCACTCTCTCATGGCTATTACAACCTCTGTTCAATCTTGTAAACCCAAAGTTACTTCTACTATGTCGATCTATTGCAATATTCCACATTACTTTTTAGAGGATGAGTTCTTAACAACAGTTATCTTAACAACATACATGTATTCAAAATTACATTTAGCTAGCCTCGTAGAACGGTACTACAGGATACCACATTCACTTAGGTGGCAATGAAATCATAGAAAAAACAAGACAATTGTATTGCAAAATTTTTTTGGCTAGTATTACCGATCTATGACATAAACTGCTTCCGAATTAGGGTGAGTATGACATCTGACACAAGATTGAAGATTCAGAAGATTTTTTTGGCTTGAAAAAACGGAAATGTATTGCAAAATGAGGGATCATTGCACGTCTCCAGGTATCAAAATTTTCATGAGATAACAAAACATATCAATGTTTCGATAAAAAAGAATATCAACGTCGACTATCATTATGAAAATGTATTGTTGCAATATAATGTGCGTCCAGTTCTCACCCGTGTTCCGTAAGTCATCATTCCTGCATAATGTGGATCCTGATATGGATTAGACGTCAATACCTGCAAAATGCTTTTAATTAGTACACAGAGATAGTCTCATAGTCATTTAATAATTTCTAGGCCTATTATCTAGTTAGTGATCCCACATACCAGTGTTCAGTTAGGTCATTTTTCACAACTATCTACAGAATGCCGATATAAACATTTATGTAGAAAGAGAAAGATTACTATTGAGTGTCCTAAGAGCTCCATTGGTGAATTTGTTTCAACCTGTTTGGGTTGTTGATGCTCTTGGCCATTGTTCCCTTTCAATCCTGAAATGTTAAATAATGTCATTATAGCACTTCTATAGGTATCTAATTTTATATAGAATGATAGTTAAAATAGAAACTGAAGGCACACAAATGCATTATTGCTGAAGCAAAGAAAATGAGTGGATAACAATAAGAAGCACAAATGATATAGGTTCACATAGGAGTAAACTTCTGCATAGCTTCACGTGATTCACGTAGCCTAAATGCTGACACTTCCAATTCCGTGTAATAAGAATAATCTAAGCAACCATGGACAAATAAATGGAAACATTAATTCAATTTATATAGCCAATAAAAAGTGTTGATATCACAAACTTTCATAGCGTTTTCGGCCAAAAGGAAGTCAGGTCAAGGTTTTTATATCTGTGACGCATTAGCCTACCTATATCTAAACCATACAACCTAGAGTGGCTAGAAAAAGGGCGATCAGCTAAAAAGCAAATTATCAAATACTTTGGTAAGGTAGGTATATGAACATGATTGGCGTTACTTCACTATCTGTTATATCTGTTCTCTTTTGAGCAACTAAATATCAAGTATCTTTGATGAGAACCTCGAATTCAACCTGAAGATAGATTCTACAAGTATCATATTGTGCACTTGTTTTACCAAAAGGAAAAAAGAGAAGTCAAAATACCAGCCATGCTTTTGGGAACATAGACACGCAGGTTTTCTAGCTTATTAAATTAAAGACACGTTTACACATTGATGAAACGAGCAAATAAGAAACACTATGACACTCTTTTACACCAGTTTGAACTTTTAATAAGTATGCAATAGACACGGGCAAATAATATATTACCAGACTGTGGAGCTGTGGATGAATCAGTGTCTTCAACAACACCATCACTAGTCGTTTGCAATTGAGCTCCAACCTTGATTACCCCATTTGTTTCACCAAAAGAAGTCATCACGCCGCTTCCGATGCCATGCCACCAAGGCTGCGAATAGACGCCTGAAGGTGAAATAGTTTGCGCTTCAGCTTCACTATGCCGATCTCCATCTAGAGGCTTTGTTGGCATTATTCTTGATCCCTTAAAAAAATTAAACCTCGCGTAACCTTAAACTGTACCATTGCAAAAAAACAAGAAACTTAAGGGGGTGTTTGGACATGTGTTTCAATTAGAATCAGATTATCTGATCATCGCAATTTTTTCGAAAAAACAATTTTACACATGCATATAATCAAATAAGCAGTGTGGATAAGCAGTCCCAAGACGCCTTATCCAGCTTATGTGTTGCAACAAAATGCGATAAGCAAAAAACTTAAGGGGGTGTTTGGACATGTGTTTCAATAAGAATCAGATTATCTGATCATCGCAACTTTTTCGAAAAAATAATTTTTTTTACACATGCATATAATCAAATAAGCAGTTTGGATAAGCAGTCCCAAAACACCTTATCCAGCTTATGTGTTGCAACAAAATGCAATAAGCAGTTATAACAACTAATCATATTCATCCAGCTTATAACAATTAAAACACATAAAAACAAGTGACTTAATCTACTTTATAACAATAAATTAACAAGAATATAATCATACTAATCCATCATTAATAAATAAAATACATAATAATTGCTAATTATAGCAAGTAACAAATTAAATTCAAAAACAAAAAAAGAAAGAAGGATAAGACTGACCTTATAATTTGTAGGAAGAAACTAAAAAACTGGAATCTTTAAGAAAACACTGAAACTGAATATAAATCCATTAATTTCATTTGTGGAATTAATTAATTAATTACAGATTAAACAATTATTAGGATTATAATAATATTGAACAAGTGATGATGTGTTGTGTTTTTGCTTAATTGTTGGTTTGTTTATTTTGTGATTTTTTTTGGTGGGTTGAATATTAAAATCATTTTTTTTATTATTTTATGTTAGAGTTTACGCCAACGTTGTTTTCTGTGTCGCTGTTAAGGAGAAATTAATATTGGAAAAAAACCGTCCTTTTGAGTGTTTATTTACACAAGTAGCCTTTAGTCGTTGGTTTATTTACTTTAGTTTCGTTGGACAAAATGCACCTCCAATAGAGTTAGGGGCTGTTCCTTTACACTCTGTTAAGAACTGAAAATAGGCAAGGAAAAAAAAAAAAAAAAAATAGATGAATAAAATTAAATTTTTTATATCATTTAAGTAATTTTATTTATTTAAAGCTTCCTAATATAACTTCTCTCTAAATTATCCCACTTTTATGAAGAAAGTTTTTTTTGAAAAGAAGTTTAGCCAAAATTACTTTCATCTTCTATTCTCTTCTCTCCTGTTTGTTTTCTTCCCACTTTTTTTCTCTTCTTTCAAAAATAAAACTCGGGAACGCAGTTCCCACTAACAATTTAGTAGTATTACTTTTGTAGATGGGGCCTATAAAAATTTCTTATTGGGTCTATAACTTTATATCCACAAGGGATGAATATTCACACCCTCCCCAACAAGCAAGTTTATAAATAGCGTGACGCGTGGCGTAGCGGCATAGCCAAGTCTCAAGCTTTAGCGTGAGGCGTTGCGTCATAGCGTTTTTAAGGCGTGATTCAAAGCGGCAAAAAATATTTATAGAGTTGTCAATATTAGTTAGCTAATAGGCTTAAAACTTAGTTATGGATTTACTAAACCCGAATAAATACTTGTAAATAAGCTCAAGTCCAATAAATCTCTTTAAAGAAATTACAAAAAAAATAAAATTTTAAAAGCTTCAAAAAATTAAAAAAAATAAATAAATAAATAAAATAAAATAAAAGCGTCACGCCTTGCGCTATAGGGCGCTTTATCATGCCTTATCACGCTTTGTTGCACGCTACGCCTAGAGACGACGCCTTGGTCTGTTTCGTAACGTGAAGGCCACGCCTCGCGCTATGGCGCCGCTATAACGCGCTATTTAGAACCCTGCTAACAAGAGGCTTATACAGACGTGGGACCCACAACACCCTTAGTTAAGAAAAAAATAAACAACCCCTTAGTACCGACCGCCATAGATGGAGCTATGTGGAGACAAAGAAGGGTTTTGGTCATTCTATAATTTTGTTATCAAGCATATTTTTTTAATGATTCTTTTTTTAGTAAATTTATATTTTTACATTTTGACCAATCTATTTCGTACAATTTTTGATTCCGGCCCTCCCATAATAAAGCATCAACCACAGCCACAGTAATGCCATCTTATTGTGCGTGAGGTGGTTGCGTTATCACGCGTGAGGGTTACTACAGAGCTTTTAAAAACACACGTGATGTACAAATTTTGTGTGTAATTCGCGATGATCACCACTGGTCGAAAGTGTGTTTTGTGTGTGTGCAGTGGGATAGAGTTATGTGTTGAGAGATAAGTGATTATACATGAAGATTGTGAGAATGTGAGTGAGAAGAGAGTTAATATGACGATTAAGCAGAGGTGGTGAAGGCCTTCACCCATATTCATTAAATTCAGTCTCATGAGAGCGCAGACTTATAACTTTTGTTTGTATATAATACACGTAGTGTATGAGAGTTGTTGACTTGGGTTAATAGAATAAGCTTTTATCATAAACTTCTTATTCAAGCTAGTAAAAGCCTCTTTTAAAAGCTCAAATTCTCCTAATCTTTTATAAAACTTGCACAAACATATCGGTGCTCATTTGAAGTTGAAGTCACATGCAAAGCAGAAGACTTCGCAATACCTTAAACAAATTTATAGGCGATTAAAAACCAATAAATTGTAAATCATATTTGCTTTTCTATTGGAAATTATTGAGTCGTTGCTTTTCAAAGGCCCCGCATAACACAATAACACAAAAGTTATTGGTACACCAAGAATTACAAAATATCTATGTTTTCTAGGCCCCCTCTTTGGAGCGTAGTTCTTTTCTAATAGTATATCTTAGCCTTAAAAAATTATTAAGTCCATGTTTTCGAATTCCATAGTGACATTTATTCGATATATGCAAAATTTACCATGAATTATGAAACCAGAAAATAAAATTATGTTATCAGACTTGACTAATTAAAGATCAGTCATGTACATTCTAGTTTTCGGATCATGGTATAGATAACGCTTCTTGGTTTACAACACATCCGATTCGATCCAAACTTATACACTTTAGTTTTTTATTGATGCCAATTAAAACGTCATTATCTGATTCAGATGCACAATCCAATTTGGAATCTAACACTATGTTCTTAAAAATAATTTACAAGAAAAAGGTAAATAAAATAAAGAATCTAAAAAAAAAAAAAAAAATGTGTTATCAAGATTTTTTAAAGAAGAACCGAAAAAATAGAAAAAGGAAGATACGAGGCATTTTTCCTCTAAAATCTTCCTCCCAATTTTAGGATTATTGGTCAAAAAAAAGAAACTAAAAAACACATTATAGATTTTTTTTTTTTTTTTTTTTTTTTTTTTTTTTTTTTTTTCCCCTTTTTTTTTTCC
>LBNU01019345.1:2469-49901 GCA_014162995.1 Artemisia annua
CTTAGGTGCTTACGCCTAGTGGGGGAGTAATTGATCCTTTCCCAAGCCTATGGTAATCTATTTGCTATGACAGGTAGCGAGTGTTATTTTCCGTTTCCATTTATGAGATATAAACTTTATGACATTTGAGAGATGTGAGAATCCAAACACTATTTGTGAGGTGCTAGTGTATGATTTCCGTGCTTCTTATGATTAGGGTCGAATAACTATTTGTTGTAATTACTTTTATATTCGTGTTAAATGACCCCTAACTCATATTTTGATTGGAATAAAAGCTCATTTGCTTGAGGACAAGCAAATCTCAAATGTAAGGGTATTTGATGAGACGAAAAGTGTTACGCTTTTAGGGGGTCATTTAAGCCCTAATTCGTATAAATGTGGTCAAATATTGCCCTAAATCGTTCCTTTTGTCATTTTAGGTACTTTTGAGAGGAATTCTGGAAAACATGCATATTCAGACGTTTTTGGAGCATAAAAGTGAAGAAAACGACAAAGTCTCAAAAAATGATGATTTACAACCTGACGGCGTCAGAAGTCACAAGGTGACGCCATCAGAAAGCCTTGACAAAAGAGTGGAAACCAATTATCAAATGACGGGCCAGAGAGAATTTTGGAATTAACACCTGACGCCGTCAGGTGTTAGAAGATGTAGGCCGTCAGGAGTAAAGTTAAAGAGTGACGGCCCAGAAGGCAACAAATTAGGTTAGTTGACTAGCAACTAATTCCGCCCACTCCCTATAAACCGAGACTTTTACTTGCTTTCATAAAAACATAAAAATACAAAAAGAATCTTCCTTCCACCCTTAGGCCTATTAGAGTAATTTTTCTATCATAACGAACACTTTTCCCTGTGAGAGAATGATCAATCCCCCGTACTTGCCAATATCCTATACTACTACGGTCAGGTACACTGCCTGGTGGGGTTGTAAGCCTCTTGAGATCCCTCGAGAGGTAAAACCTGTTGTAAGGTCACAAAACCACGCATCAGTAAGCTTGATTTTTTATCAAGTAACATTTTTGGCAAGTTAGCCACTATTCCTTATCGTTTATCGAGTAAGGACTTTTCTAAGGTCAATTCTAAACGAAACTCTGACGAAATTGACTTAGGATATCGAGTAACGAGATGGGATTTTGAGTAAGGAAATATCAAAAGTTTAATATATAAACAAAACCCTAACCTCATCGAATAACCTAAAGTCTAAATACTGTAAACCCTAACTTCCACCTTACCTAAACACATGAGATTATTGGTAAACCCATCTTATAGATCATGATTCATTTCCTTGTTTCATTATCATCAACACCAATATATCTCAAACCACCTCAAACCACACCACGAATTGCTTAAACGATCCTAAAAAAGATTCACAATCAAATGACAACGGCTAGTATCGAATTTTTTTGACTATGGGAATAATACTTTATCATTTTTCTGGGTTTGAAGTACGTTTCAAGGGCATGTGTACCTATTTATCTCAAAGTATAGGGGAGGATGGATGCATACTTTCGAAGATACTTGTTTGGGCATACATTAAAGATGACGAAGACTTGGTTATCTAGTTATCATAGGTCAAGGGGTGGACGGACGAAGACCTAGTTAACTATCACTTAAAGGAGTTACGTTGTAGTGGTCAGTGTCACACAAAGATGTGGATAATCAAGAGGTGATGTACGTCTTATACTTGATGGTTGTTTGGTTGAACAGTATATAGTACTCAGGGATTCGATGGTGTACGAACTCTCTACACCGTTCTTAGTCACATCATCGTACAAGATTAAGTCACATATCTATGGGATGTTTACTTCATTTTCAGATTGGTTATACTGGGTTGTTTCTCTAGTTATTGGTCATTTACTAGCTCGTTGGAATTTGAAGAGGTCGCTTAAAGGTTGAAGAAAAGAGAAGAGATTGTAGAAATCAGAGAGTCATATTTTTTCAGCATATTCTCACAAATTATGCTTTCATGGTCTATCTATATTGCATCAGAAGAGTATAGTACGGGTAATTATAGCATGTACCCAAAATAGTATGATGATATCGATAAATCGCAACCATCAGGAGGGAGAAGAACATGCCAAAAGAAACAGTGTTTCATCTCTAGTACGTTGGTTGTTCGAGGGAATTGTGCTTACACTAGAACCGAAGAAGTACTAATGATGTGTACATCGGAGCGTATTACCAACCTTCTGTGCAATACTATGTGAGTAATGCTATGATGCTCCCAGAACGACAACCATGGTGCAAACTCATTAGTATCTATCTTATCCGCTGCGAGATGAGAAGAGAGTTGTCAGTTCAGGAGGGAGCAGAAGAAAGAAAAAAGGCTCACTAGATAGGAGGGAGTAATAACCTAACTAGACCATTACAGTTGAAGTTCAGAGCTACAAAGACCTTTGCCGTTAGTCTCAAAGATCAAACGCCGAGATCATCGGAAGAGAGAACTTCAAGTCTGCCTCAATATCTAGACTACAGAGACTCTGTGCTTCAACATCATCAACATAGTTTACTATTGTTGTAATTTTACATTGTTAATGTAATTATAGGTCTCATTGTAACCATTCATGTGTGACGATATCTTGGAGGGAGATTTTTAGCCTTGCTATTTTATAAAAGATACAGTCACACAAAAGAAATGGACTAGATATATAGCAATTAGTACCTTAGGGACTATTATTGTAATTTAGGCAAACTAGTAAGGTGATGAGCCTATAAATACCCCTCATGACTCTCCATGAGGGGTGTGGGAAATAGTGTGTAAAGTTTCACTTCATTTCATTTTAATAAAACACCTAGTTCTTCATCTTTCTCTCTCTACTTTCTCTCTCTAGAACTAACCATGTTTTATACATATTTCGATCAACCGCGACCTTCGGAACGTGTTTCTTGCTATTTACAATGTAGTACCAAGTAATATCCTAGTTTGATGATGAGTGTGTAAATACTCATCATTTGTTGTCTTATCTGAACTGCCAAAACATCCAAAAACACCCAAATATGCATCAAAATACTAAAAATATCCCAGGGTTGTATTTTATATGTTTCATATGCAAAATGTTTGAAAACAAATAAAAACGAACAAAGTTTGCATAATTGGCAGTTTCAGTCCCTCAACTTTCAAAACTTGTCAAATCTAGTCCCTAAGCATTAATTTTGAAAGTAAAGTCAACCAAAGTCCTTAGAAAATCACAAGTTGTCATAATTAGTCCTTTGGTGAAAATTTTCAAAAGTTTACAAGTTTAGTCCCTAAACTTTGCAAAGTTGTCAAAAATAGCCCCTGGGATTAAAATATTTTGGAAAATTACAAATATGGTCCTTGTGTTATGAAACTTTGGCAAAAATAATCCTTTGGTGAAAAGTTTGGTGAAATTACATGTTTGGTCCCTCAAGTTTCAAAATATGCAGAATTTGTCCTTAGGAAATTCAAATATGGAAAATTATCACCATGGCCCTTGTACTATTCACAATTGGCAAAACTCACCCTTGGAATACTTTGGACAACTTGGCAAAATCAACCCTTCAAAATTCAGAAAATTACAACTTTGGTCCTTGTGAAATTTACAAACCAAACGAATCCCATTTTTACTAATAATCCCAAAACCAAATCCAACCCTAAAACAAAAGAAACCCAAACATAAATCCCAGTCCACCCAAATCCGACCCACAAACCCTTAGCCCTTTTTATTTACTGGCCCAACAAACACAAGCCCAAAAACCCTTTTGTTATAATAATCCCACCCCGTTCCCCCAGTTTGACCAAAGGTCAAACTCTTCTCCTTCCCACCACCTCCCCAACTTGTAGACATGGTCCACATCCACCACCACCATCACATCCCACCGCCCAATCCACTACACTCCTCCCTTCACCTCAGCATTAAATGTTGTCACCCCCCAGTTGCTATAACAGTCCAATTTGGACTTATCCATTTTTGGCGCCAAATCCTTTTGAACGGCCAAGAACAATTCTCCTCATCCAATGGCTCAAGATGTGTTGGGAAATGCTCAGAAGGACCCCATAAGACTCTAGAAGCCCTTATAAAAGGAAGAAGATGAAGAGAAGACGAGTGGTGGTTGATAGTTTTTATTTTCATGTCGAATTAGTTCAGTTGTCAAAATTAGTTGTAATTTCAAGTTTTCAAGTATTGTAGCAGGTGTTTTCAGTGTAATTCAAGCTTATTTTAATAATCAATTTCAGTTCCTTTCCATAATTCAGTTTATGCAAGTTTTCATTTTCCAAAATTTTCACAGTGAATGGTAATGAGAATTATTGTTGTTATTATGGACTGTTAAGCTCATGTAAGCTCCAAGAAAGCTTCTAAAAGCTTTTAGATACCATAAAATACAGTCTAGGATCCAAAACAAAAAAATACAAAAAATTATATAAATTCAGTGAAAAATAAAAATAAATAAATAAATAAATAAATAAATAAATAAAAAGAGAAAGAAGAAGAAGAAGCTGGAGCATGGTGTATCTTGGATGGCCATGGGTTAGAACTCCATGGGGAGTGTTAGGAAGTGTTCTATTGGTCCTTGTTCTTGGTGTTTAGCTGGATGATTTTTGTAAGCTCATAACTCCATTTTTCTAATTTCATTGTAGTACTGCTTAATCTTTGCTTATTCTTGTTTCTTTTTGCTTATTAGGTGTATCTTAGTCATATTATAGCTTAATATTAGATGTTTGTTGTTTAGATTTCCTTGTGCTCACTTTTGCTCATTTGACTGCCAAATTAGCATAGCATTGACTCTTGAGTTATTGCTGTGAACATTTGTGTTTCTGTGCTTGAATGATCACACACCATCTTGTTACAACTTTTTGAATTGGCTTTATAGACTAAATCAGTGTTTAGCCTTGAGAATCTCATTTCCACATTCATTAAGGTGTGTTTGGTTTAAATTGGTAATTGTGATTCTTGTTGTTGTTTTGTTGCAAACTTGGTAGGAGTAGACTGCATAGGTTAACATTAGTATAGGAAAGTCATAAAAACTTTAGGTCATTCAATAAAAAGTCAAAACTACCCTTGTCTCTTTTCTTTTAATTCACTGGTAGAATTTTAGGAACCATAATCTTGCATAATAGATCATTAGTGGTAATATTAGCTCAATTTAATCTTTTGGCAGCTTACATTAACATAATAAGTCACTAGGATCTAATTAAAATTCATTTTAGTCAACTAAATTCATTTTCACCAAAAGTCAAAATTCCTAATCTGTCATTTTGGACAAATTTACCAGATCTTGCACAGTGCTTAATATGGATTGAAAATGGAAATAACTTGTTGATTTATTGTTAGAACCTAAGTTTTCTACATTTTAGTCAAGTCTCGGTTATTTCTACATTTGTAATAGGTTGCTATGTTGATTAAATATGTAATGATTAAGGATGAGTCCAATACTCGTCCAACGGGCCTAAAGCCCAAACGTTTAAGAGATGGGAAGGAGTAGGCGTGTTGCCCTAGCTCCCATCCTATAAATAGGACCTCATGTAATCCCTTTCTCTTGTTGGTTAGTTCATATTACTAAAGAAACTCTTGCACTTTTAATCTTCATATTGATCTAATCAACCAAACTCTATTTCTCATCTCATTTCAATCTAATCAATACTTGTGTTTACAAAATGGTGACCTAACAAGTGGTATCAAACGCCAAATAGTAGGTGTATTTTTTTGTTTTTGTTCTTAACGACCCAAAACCCATTTTTTACTCGTTATTTTTGTCAAAAGCTTGCTACTTTCTTGTTTGTTTCGTGTTTTTATCACATCTTTTACATCAAAACTTGTGTTACAAACTCAAACAACCAAAAAGTCTCAAATTTTTACAAAAAATTTGATTCGTACAAATTTATACCATTTTTCGAAATTTTTCAAATTTTCAAAAAGTGGTTCAAGTTTGCAACTTTCTTTAAGATTTCATCATTTTAAAGCTAGTTGTACAAGAATCTTGGAATAAAAACGTGTTTTTGGATTGCTTTTATCAAAAACAAAAATCTGCCAAAATTTGTACATTTTTTGAAATCTTTAAACCCTAACTTTCGAGATCTTTGTGGTTTGCTCCTAAGGTGTTTTCGTTGGTTACTCAATGCTTTTCTCTCTTGTATAAGAAAGAAAACACTTCGACTCGTTGGATATTTTCGATATTGTATAATCTCGAAAATTTTGTGGAATTTTTTCAAAAATTTTGAACTTTCGAGAACTTTTCTGGCTTATCGAAATCTTTTGATTTTCGAAATCCTTGGAAATCTTTCGAAATCCTTTCTTAATTTTCGAGAACTTTTCAAATTACCACAACTGAAAATTTTCTCGAAACTTTGGCAAAATTTTCTCGATAAATTAAGTTTTTTTCGAAATCTTTTGGAAATTTTCGAAATCTTTTGCACTTTGACTGTTTTTCGAGATATTCAACATTTTAAGCTTTGGAAACATACTTGGGATATTTTTCGAGAATTGGAGTATTGGCATAACACTTACACCTTCTACAAGATCCATTCACACACAAGTCATTCATCATGTCTCAACCACCGTACTATAATCTTCATCAACAACAACAATATCATCAAACACAACAATTTCGTCAACAACAGCAGCAGTATCTTCAACAACAAAACCCACAATCATATCCATATCCAAATCATCAACACCATGTCATGATGCATCAATATCAACAGCTCACACCACATCAACCATTTCCAATGCAACAAATCACTCAACCGCCAAAACAAACTCATTGGTTTGACCAAATGTGTGAAGTCATCACTACTCAACAACCAAGGCATGAAGCAGGTTCACTTGATACACCACCTATGCTAACACCAGGAAATTATGTTCAGTGGTCAAGTCGATTCCTCCGATTTCTTGAACTCAAGAAACCACATGGCATGTACATGCGGAAAGTTATCACGGAAGGTCCATTTGTCAATCCTTCAAATTTTGTCCCCGGTGATCCTAATGCTGATCCACCATGACCTGATGCAACAGTAACTCTTACAGATGATCAACTAAGTGCTGAACAAATTCTTCACAAAGAGGCAGACAAGTATACCATGATCTACATACTTCAGGGAATACCGAATCCGATATTTCCAAGTGTCGATGCACAGAAAACTGCTAAGGCAATGTGGGAACATGTTCATCTATTAATGGAAGGGACTCAACTGAATAAGGAAGATATGGAATCAAAGCTTTATATGGAATATACTAACTTCATGATAGAGCCAATGGAATCACTTGAATCATATTATCACCGCTTCACAAACATCATTAATGACCTCGATCGAAACCATATCATCATACCAAAGATTGGGATCAACACGAAGTTTTTAGGATGTCTTGGGCCTGATTGGCAGAAGTATGTGACCTTTGTTCAACAAACAAAGAATCTTCATGAGACACCATATGGTTTGTTGTATGATTATCTGAAACACCATCAACATGAAGTGGACAAGGATCGCGCTCTTAGAGGAAACCAACCAACACCTCCATCTTCAAACTCTTTGGCGCTCATTGCTCAGTCTACTGTCCCTCCTTCATCACTATAGCAAAGTGCTTACTATCCTGAACAGGCTTATCCCAACTACTTATCTCCTACATCTCAGTACTCCTCTTACGATTCTTCAGTACAACCTCCTGCAAGTCAGTTTACCTCGTATGAACATAATGATCCCTTGTACCCTTAACCGAACAACAATGATGATGCTGATGATGAGGACTTCAACAGTCTTAACCAATGAATTGCACTCATTGCTCAAGCTTTCAGCAAATTCTCGAACAAGTCCAACAATCGTCTACGCACATCCTCAAACACAAGGAATCAAGCAGTCATTAACGATGGACGTGTTGAAGTTCAGAATCGTAACAGTGGGAGATTTGGATCAGGAAGGTACACGGGANGATGATGCTGATGATGAGGACTTCAACAGTCTTAACCAATGAATTGCACTCATTGCTCAAGCTTTCAGCAAATTCTCGAACAAGTCCAACAATCGTCTACGCACATCCTCAAACACAAGGAATCAAGCAGTCATTAACGATGGACGTGTTGAAGTTCAGAATCGTAACAGTGGGAGATTTGGATCAGGAAGGTACACGGGAAGCAAAAATTCTGGACAATGGTTTATGAACAATGAAGGATTTAGGAACAATGGTGGTGTCCCTCAGAAGAAGGCTAAAATTGTGGAAACTGGGAACACTGAATCTGGGAACACAGTCATCAGATGCTACAACTGCAATGGGGTCGGTCACTTGGCAACTGCATGTCCTTCACCAAGAACTCAAGGCAGCAAGTACCACAAGCAGGCATTACTTCTAGCTCTCAATGATGAAGCCCGTAGCAGCAACAACGCTAACGACAACAGCTTCATGGCCAATGCACACTCAGATGATGATATGGAAGACTTGGAAGCTGCTGTAATGCTCATGGCCAACATGCATGAACTTCACATGAGTGACACAGGCCCAGTGTATGACACTGATGGTCTGTCTCAGGTAACTGACTTTAACTCATGTCTGATACATGAAATTGCTTCCCCATCTGCATCTGCATCTAGCAAGGACTACAGTTTTCAAAATGACTCATTGTTATCTACACTAACGAATAATCAAATGAGCACAAATGTTATANGGAAGCTGCTGTAATGCTCATGGCCAACATGCATGAACTTCACATGAGTGACACAGGCCCAGTGTATGACACTGATGGTCTGTCTCAGGTAACTGACTTTAACTCATGTCTGATACATGAAATTGCTTCCCCATCTGCATCTGCATCTAGCAAGGACTACAGTTTTCAAAATGACTCATTGTTATCTACACTAACGAATAATCAAATGAGCACAAATGTTATATTTGATGATTATGATCAAATTAACCCGGTTGTTACATTTGATGATTCGGATAATGAAACTATTCATGATAACAAGGTTCCTGTTGAACTCTCTGATCCTGTGCCTGTTCCAGATTCAGAACATAAGACCCTTCTCATGACTAGCCAATCTCTGAATATCAAATGTCAAGAACTTAATGCGAGATTAAAAGAAAAGATTGCATCGTCAACTAGGGATCTTGGGTGCTACAAATTTCAACTGGAAAATGCTGAAAAAATTGCAAATCGTGGAAAATGCTTTGAGGCTGCTTTTCAAAAATCTTATCAAAACGAAAAAGATTTAGAACGTCAAATCGCAAAAATAATGAAAGAAAAAAATCTTTTAACCTCTGATCTGGAAAAACAAGCATTTGAACATAAACAACAAATTGCTAAACTCGATGCGCTGATTTTAAAAACCAAAACCGAGTTGTCAAATTGTCAAACTGAGTTCAGGGAACATAAACATAAATCCAGAGAAAGAGAAAAGAAATACCTTGATGAGATTGTTGAATTGGAGCACAAACTTAAAGAATTTCAAACCATTGTATATAAAACGGGAAATTCTGTCACATCGATTCAAANGATTTTAAAAACCAAAACCGAGTTGTCAAATTGTCAAACTGAGTTCAGGGAACATAAACATAAATCCAGAGAAAGAGAAAAGAAATACCTTGATGAGATTGTTGAATTGGAGCACAAACTTAAAGAATTTCAAACCATTGTATATAAAACGGGAAATTCTGTCACATCGATTCAAAAGTTTTCAGTTAAATGTACAAACAATGGGCACGATTTTGCTATTGGTAGTGAATCACCAAGTTTTTTAAAGGTAGCACTCAAAGAGATTCCAAAGTTGTACAGTGCAACTCATTTTTTTGATGAAACGGTTGTTCGTGCTGTTGTATATGACTGTGAAGAAGAAAATGATATCGAGGATGAGAGTTGATCAAAAATGGAAAATGTTAAATATAACATACCTTTTGATTACAAAAAAATGCCAAAAATTAATGAGATTTTCACTCCTCAAAAAGAGAAATCTGAAATACTAGGGTATATTCTACCACCTCTAGATGTTACTTCCAATGTGGCTCCTGCTAAACCAGCGGTTCAAATAAATGGCCCTTTAACAACAACCGAAAAACTTCAACCTCTTCTCACTCGTTGTCGCGTACTTAGGTATTTTGACACGTTTAAGGAAGACATTGAACTTTTAGACAAAGCAATAGAACGCAATTCTGAAATAACAGTTTTTACTATTATTACTCCTTATGAACGTGAAAAACGAGATGTGTTTCAAAAACAATTTTTACCTCTTGTTCAACACTTGTGTCTATGTGCAAACCGCTGGGAACAGGAAATACAAAGAGAAATTTCGTCTATGATGGGTATTTTTCATGCAACTGAACAATCAATTTTGGAACAAAAACGTCGAAATTAATTTTTACAAAAAGAATATGATCGACTCTTGGAACGTGTTCTTTGTGCTGATGTAATATCTGTGGTTATGAATTCTCTTTATGAATCTGGTTCTTCTATGCTTGTTGATGATCATTGTGCTGATATTGAGTTGTTAACTAAACAAGTTGAGACATTAAAAGATGAAAACGTTTATCTCCGAAAACACAATGATGATGTGCAAAACAAACTTTCAAATGAGATTTTCCAACTCAACAAAAAGCTTGAATGGTGTCAAAACCAAAGTCTTGATTTCGAACTGGAATTGCAAAATCTAAAAACTTCAACATCTTTTCAAAACGAAAATGAGGAATTAAAAAGCTAAATTTCAGAATATGAAAAGGAAATTGCAGAATTGCAAGAAGTTTTAGAATTTTGGCAAAAGAGTCGTGATGAATATTTCCGTACTAATAGACAACTCGACAGCGACATTCAAGATAAAATGCACATGATCATTGATTTGAAAGAGAAAATACGTAAACTTGAAAAAGGGAAATCTGTGAACACTAGAGTAATTGCTCCAGGGATGTACTCATTAGACATAACAAACGTAGCACAACAAACTAAGAAGTCTAACTTGGATCCTTCCACTTCTACAGGAATAGTTGTCACTCCTAGCGTTAGCAGATCCAAGCGTAAAAGAGGGACACTAGAAGCCACTGAAGTAGAAGAACACCCTAGGACTTTGAATAAAACTCATCCTGCACTAGATTTAGATTCTGATATGGCAAATTGTAATCCTAATCTTTGTGTAACGAACGATGAACCTTTGAATGTTTTGAATGTTGATACTTCTTGTGTGTTTTGTCGTAATAGTATGTTATCTGGTGATCATTCTAAATGTGTTGCAAGTTCTCTTTTATCTCGTTTTAAGAAACGTACATTAGGCATAAAATCTAGGCCCACTAATGCTTCTAAATATGTGCTAGGACCTATGCCTTGTGTAGTTTCTACGAATGATGTAGTCAACCTAGTAGTTGCGAACAATACCTCTAGGGTAAAGCCAACTTTAACTGAATTTGATAAAAAGAAGGCTAAATCTAGTTGGAATTGGCAACGTTGGTTACAGAGGACACATAATGTTAGATGGATTCCTAAAATGCTTAATATGTGTGCTTCTAACCCAACGGAACCCACAACTTCATTGGGTTCCACCCTTACCATTGTACCATCGTCGTCTCTTTCATGTGATGCAGGTGGTGCAAATTGTTCTTTGGATTGTTGATAGCGGATGCTCCCGACACATGACAGGCAATCTCAAACTGCTTAAGAACTTTGTTTCAAAGTTTATAGGAACTGTCAGATTCGGGAATGATCATTTCGCTGCAATTATGGGGTATGGGGACTATGAGTGGGAATATCGAAATTAGTCGTGCTTATTATGTCGAAGGCCTTGGTCACAATCTCTTTTCAGTTGGTCAATTTTGTGATGGTGATCTGGAAGTTGCATTCAGGGTGAAAACATGCTTTGTTCGTGATTTACAAGGAAATGATCTTATGTCCGGCTCACGTGGAAACAGTCTTTATACAATTTCAATGTCAGACATGACCGCTTCCTCTCCCATATGTCTACTTTTAAAGGCAGAATCGTCAAAATCCTGGTTATGGCACCAACGCATGTCTCATCTCAACTTCTGAACTATGACTGATCTGGCTCGCCATATACTAGTAGATGGTCTTCCAAGGTTCCGATATGCAAAAGATCACTTATGTCCTGCTTATGAACAAGGAAAGAGCAAACGTGCACACCTCAACTCCAAACCAGAACCGAGCACTGATCATGTTCTTCAACTTCTTCATATGNCTGAACTATGACTGATCTGGCTCGCCATATACTAGTAGATGGTCTTCCAAGGTTCCGATATGCAAAAGATCACTTATGTCCTGCTTATGAACAAGGAAAGAGCAAACGTGCACACCTCAACTCCAAACCAGAACCGAGCACTGATCATGTTCTTCAACTTCTTCATATGGATTTGTGTGGACCAATGCGCATACAAACGATCAATGGGAAAAGGTATATTCTTGTGATTGTTGATGATTTCTCCAAATGGACTTGGAATTACTTTCTTCGAAGCAAAGATCAAGCTCCTTCAATGATTATCACCTTTCTCACGAAAATTCAAGTCCAACTCCGCAACACTGTCAGAATCATAAAAACGGACAATGGAACTGAATTCAAGAACCAAACCCTTCGTGATTATTTTGAGAAAGTGGGAATTGAACATCAAACCTCGATTGCACGGAATCCCGAACAGAATGGAGTGCTCGAAAGACGCAACAGAACGTTAGTGGAAGCCGCACGCATGATGCTCATTAATGCTCAATTACCAGATTATCTTTGGGCTGAAGCCATCTCAACTGCATGTTACACCTAAAATCGTTGTATGATCAATAAACGTCACAAAGTCACACCGTATGAAATTGTTCACAAACGCAAGCCTAACATTCAATACTTTCATGTATTTGGATCTCTTTGCTATCCGAATAATGATCGTGACGATCTTGGAAAGCTTAAGGCTAAAGCGGACGTCGGTATCTTCATTGGATATTGTGAAAACTCAAAAGGTTTCAGAATCTACAACCATCGTACAAGAGAAATTCAGGAGACTATTCATGGTAATTTCGATGAGCTCACAGNGTTGTATGATCAATAAACGTCACAAAGTCACACCGTATGAAATTGTTCACAAACGCAAGCCTAACATTCAATACTTTCATGTATTTGGATCTCTTTGCTATCCGAATAATGATCGTGACGATCTTGGAAAGCTTAAGGCTAAAGCGGACGTCGGTATCTTCATTGGATATTGTGAAAACTCAAAAGGTTTCAGAATCTACAACCATCGTACAAGAGAAATTCAGGAGACTATTCATGGTAATTTCGATGAGCTCACAGAAATGGCTTCTGAGCAAAACAGCTTAGGACCCGCAATTAACCGTCTAAACCCTACAGATTCTTCAGCTGAACCTTTGTCACTAACTCGTCATGAATTGGAAACTTTGTTCTCTCCTTTGTTGGATGAATCATTTGAGACTCGTGCACCCGATGTATCCACTGATTCCGCTGCTCAACCTGATATTGTTCAAGTACCTGATACAACGGCTACTACAACAACAACTGTAACACCAGATGCACCCCCAGCTGAATCACCTAAGAACAAACCGCTTCCAATACAGACAACCCAACTGAAGATCTGAACCAAAAACAAGTACCCGAACCTGCAAATTATGATCCAAATGAGTTCTTCAATCCGTTTGCTCCGAACCCAAACCTTTCTGATATTGCTGAGTCGTCGACACGCAATTTGGAACCAACTAATATGCAGCAGTTCCATAACCCTCACCCTTCAACACATCATTGGACTCATGACCATCCACTCGTCAATATTATTGGTCATCCAAGAGCTCCAGTCATGACTAGACAAAAACTTCATTCCGATGCAGAACACTGCATTTATGCTCTAACCGTCTGTCACGAAGAACCTAAAAACATTAAACAGGCTCTCACTTATGACAACTGGATTGAGTCAATGCAAGAGGAATACAATCAATTCAAAAGGCTTGAAGTTTGGGAATTAGTTGAACGACCAGATGGAGTTTATGTTATTGGGCTAAAATGGAATTGGAAAAACAAGTTGGACGCAGAAGGCAATGTTATTCGTAACAAATCACGCTTAGTTGCTAAAGGATACACTCAGGAGGAAGGAATTGACTTTGAGGAATCTTTCGCACCAGTGGCTAGACTTGAAGCTGTACGGATATTTCTTGCATACGCCGCTCACAAAAACATGGTCGTCTATCAAATGGATGTGAAAACGGCATTTCTGAATGGAGAATTACGTGAAGAAGTATACGTCAGTCAGCCAGAGGGATTTGTTGACCCAGAGCACCCGAACCATGTCTACAGACATAAGAAGGCTCTTTACGGTCTCAAACAAGCCCCACGGGCGTGGTATGATAAACTTACTGTTTACTTGCTTGCTAACTTTTTTACTAAAGGTTTGTTAGACCCAACTCTGTTTATTCAAAAACACGGGGAAGATATTTTAATTGTGCAAATATACGTCGATGATATTATTTTTGGCTCAACAAACAAAAAGTACTCAAACGCTTTTGCCAAATTAATGAAACAAAATTTTGAAATGTCAATGATGGGTGAACTTACGTTCTTTTTGGGACTACAAGTACATCAGTCTCCCCGTGGAATTTTCCTTAATCAGTCCAAATACGCTCTTGAGATTATTAAGAAACATGGCATGTCCAGTTGTGATACTTACAATACTCCTATGGCCAACTCAACCAAATTGGATGCGGATCCACATGGGAAACCAGTTGACCCCACAAAATACCGAAGTATTATTGGGTCACTGATGTACCTGACCGCTAGCAGACCAGATATTGTATTTGCTGTATTTATGTGCTCTCGCTATCAGTCCAGTCCTACTGAACGTCACCTCAATGAGGCTAAGAGAATCCTTCGATACGTAAAGGGAACCATTCATTTGGGGATCTGTTATCCGAAGGATTCTGGTTTTGAACTAATAGCCTTTTCAGATGCTGATCATGTAGGGTGTGTAGATACACGCAAAAGTACTTCTGGTGGATTGCAGTTTCTTGGAGATAAACTCGTGTCTTGGCAATCAAAGAAGCAGGATTGCACATCACTATCGTCAACAGAAGCTGAATATGTAGCCATGTCTGCCTGCTGTGCTCAAGTCATTTGGATGCGCACACAACTAATGGACTACGGTTACTTATTCAACAAGATCCTGATGTATTGTGATTCGAAAAGTGCGATAGCGATCTCGTGCAACACGGTTCTGCATTCAAAGTCTAAGCACATTGATCTCCGTTATCACTTCATCAAGGAGCACGTTGAAAAGGGTACAATTGAGTTATATTTTGTGGGTACTGAATACCAACTGGCAGACTTGTTCACAAAACCACTACCCCCGGGAAGGTTTACTGAATTAGTTCACCGGATTGGTATGCGGTGTTTGACTCCGGAGGATCTACAATCTTTTCTTGAAAAAAATTAACCGAGTCAAATACAAAAAAATATATATCTTTGTAAATATTTTACAAAAACAAAATACAAAATCAAAAAATCAGAAAATCCAAAAAGATTTTACAATTTTTTATGTTTTTTAAATGCTCGTACACAATCTTCGTCAACACTTTGGTTTATCAAAAATTTCAAAATTTTCACACCAAGTGTTGAGGGGGAGAAAATGTTCTTCAAAATTTCAAAATCTTGTGCAAACATGTGTACTTGCATATTTCTTTGTAGTTATGATGTTATTCTGCAATGGTGGAACGTCAAAAGTTATCTCTTATCATTTCTTTTTCCTTTTTTATCTCTTTATTAGCTTACCATTAACTGTCGTTACGTTTAACCGTTAAATTAAGTCTTTAGGACATGTTTTATGGTTAAGTTAGTAGTCAAGGGACTAAAATTGCCAAGTTATGAAAGTTTCATAAGTTTAAACAAAACAAACAAACAAACCCCGTTTTCTTTACAAATTCAAAATCCAAAAACAAACACCCCTCTTACATATCACACGGCTCAAAATTAAACTCTCAATCCACGTTCTTGATCTCAAAACCATAAGTGAATTCACGTTTTTTAGCTTATTCTAAGATATGGTTTTCAAACAATTAGATTTTAGATGGCTAGATTTCGTGTAATTTGGATTCTAAGAACTAGGGTTTTCGAAAATTTAGTACCCTGCGTATAAATGTGTTTTAGGCTTAGAAATCATAGGGCTTTTGTCTATAAACGTCATATAATCATGTCCCTATTGCCTAATTATAACAGTTTACACGTTAGGATTGATTTTGATAATTAGGGCTTATAACGAATTGGGTTTTTGTGATTAAGTGATGTTTTTTGTTAATTTTATTGGTGGGATTTTATTTGTTTAAGTGTTTAGAAAACAAAACATCAGTGTGCATGATCTAGATAAATTAGGGTTCATGTTCATAATTGGGGCTTTTCGTTTGAGAGTTCTTGATTCTAACTAAACTGTCAAAACATGTTCTAATAAGTGTTAATTGATGTAAGCAAGTGTTCTTTTACATGAATTCACAATTATACATGATCTAGATAATCTTAGGTCTCGCTATCTTTCGAAATCTTTTTTGGGTTGCCTATTTATGTTTCTAACTGTTGTTTGTCAATCTAAATACAGGCTTCATTCAAAAGATACAAGGATTTCTCACAAAATGTATGACTTCAAAGATTTCGAAAAATTTTTGTATAAGAATTTTTTCGAGAAAATTTTTCGAGAAAATTATCGAAATCTTTTCTCTAAAATTTTTTTGAGATCTTTTAAAATTTTCGAGATCTTTTCTTTTTCGAGAAAATCTTGGAAGATTTTGAAATATCTCATTAAAATTTTCGAGAAAATATTATTTCGAGAACTTTTCAGAGATTATCGAGAAAATATGAACAAGTATTTTCGAAATCTTTTGCTATGAAGATTATCGAAATCTTTTTGTGAACAGTAACCTTTTCGAAATCTTTCCTTTGGAAATTTTTCAAAATCTTTTGTCCACAAAATTTTCGAGATCTTTGTTTGTGATAGCTTTCGAAAACTTTGTTGGACATATTTTCGAGATCATGTATATCATATTTATTGAGTATTCAAGTGTTTGTAAAAATTTCGAAAACTTGTATGATTGAATGAACTCTCATGTATATGTATATTGTGAGAACGTTAGTTAAATTGTGATTGTGTTGTGTTAATTACCATGTCACCTTATAACTTGTATGCATTAAATGAAATATCATCTAAGTTTCATGTTAAGTAATAATAACATCATTCATCACATAGTAATTAACTGGACCATGATTGCATCTAATATGTCGTTGAATATCAAATGTGAACTCGGACTAATGACTAACACATCTGAATGTTTGATTTCATGACATGACACTTTCAGAACACAAATGGCTCAACTAGACGAATCAGTCCCACAACAAAAACAGAACCTACCACTACTCACGCTTGGTGAATTTCTTTCTCCCGACTACAACGTAAAGTTTGACCAGAACAATCTACGCATCGACTTCAACAAACTTAGCATACCAGATGACACATGCAAGATTGTCAAGAATATTCTTCTGGCTCATCCGTGCAAACCTCTCCTCACCAAATCCGCATCAGTACCAACTTTCTACATCCATCACTTCTGGCACTCTGCTAAGGCCAATTTGGATGACAGATCTTTCACAGTCAAGCTGGAACGTCAAGAATACAACATTGACTACGATACTCTTCGTGCAGCCCTCATGATACCAACCTATGATGAATATCATCCGATGCTGACTGAATTGGAAATCTTGGACTATTTCATTGACCTTGGTTATGACATTCTTGACAATGAATCACTCACACTCTTGTCAAAGTTCAATGTCAAATTTCTGCCTCAACCATGGAGAACCTTCTACATGCTGATTGTCAGATCAATTTCAGGAAGAAGGAGTGGTCATGAGCATCCGAGGCTGGAGCATATGCAAGTATTTTGGGGAATGATGACTAAGACTCCGATCAACTTTGCAGCACCTATAATGAGTGACATACTCCATCACATTCATACTGGTGACAGAGCTGTGATTCCATTCATCAGATTCACCAAACTGCTCATCGGATACTTGATTGAGAATACTCCCGAATTCCTTCAAATGTTGTTAGACAGGACAGAACCAAGAGAAGCAATGATTGAAGACCCAACGATCTCCTTTGTCAAGTCCATTAGGTTCACTCCAAAGAACAAAGGCATCAGAATTCCTGATTACCTCCTGGATGATGAGATCAGAAAGACTCAGAACTACAGAATCTATGATAAAGCATTCAGGGAAGGGAAAGTTGGTGTCACTGAGAAAGAAGATGAACCAGCTTCTATTGATCGTACCCGATGCAGAAGGGGTGGCAAGTCAGGCAGTTCTAGCAGTACAACAACTTCACAACAACCAAAGCCAGCACGAAAGCCACCCACTAGACCAAGAAGGAAAGCTGCACCTAAGCAGATTCCTCAGGATGAACCGTCAGCCTCTTCATCAGAAACAGGGACTGAATCTGAGTTTGCCTCTGAATCAGATGAAGAAGGCGATTTTGAAAGAAGGTCAAGAGCACCAGATGACAAAGAAGAACAACTTTACGAAGAAGAGTTTCCAGGGCTAGAACAAACAATACAAATAAGCAAGGAAACTGCTGATAAGGAACAAAGAAAAGGTACAAGTTTGACAATCAATGAACCGAGTGGTGCTTAAGATGAAGCTGATCAAGAACCTCCTGTTATTCCACTGGTTGACAAGCGAAAACTCAAGAGTATCATTGTCGACACCAGGGGAGATAAGAAGCAGGAAGACAAAGAATTCAGAGAAGCTGCTCGTCTGAATCTTCTAAGTCTCCAACAACCTAATCAAACACCGGTAAATCTTCAAGAACAAGAGGTTGGCTCCAGTAGCACTGCAGTTCCCCAGACAGAAACCGAACAACGTGATTCAGAAGGAAACATCATTATGCAGGAAGCTACAAACGAGAAGGAACAGACTGAGCTCATCACTGATGATTTCATTGCTCAAGTTGAGAAAGACGAGGCATTCAAGAAGAAAGTTAGAGAAGAGACAGATAGGTTGCTTCGTGGAATCGATCAAGACGAAGAACCTTTTGACACTGATAACCTCCTCAACTCTCCTCCACACTCATCTTCACAGAATCCTCCAATTCCATCAGGTTCACCTCCAAAGGATCCCTCACCACCTCCATCAGAACCAGAGCACGAATCTTCATCATCTTCATCATCACATCACTCCTCACCACCACCAGCAAAGAAAACATCCAAAGAAAAATCAGACAAAAAGAAGAAGGGAGACAAGGCATCTACAACTGCATCTCAACGGATCAAGAGAGCTCTTGATTTGGCAAGGAAGAAGAGGAAACAGACACAACAGCCATCTGGAGATCTAAAGGACCAAGTACGAAAGCTCTCCAAACAGGTCAAGACTTTGACAACACAAGTCAAAGATCTCCAGAACAATAGTGAACTTGCTAACAAGTTACTACAAGCTGACATGGACGAGATGATCAAGAACTACACAGCTGAATATCTTAATGAAAATCTCGCTGCAACTGTCAAACCGGCTGTGTCTTCGCTTATTGAGCCAATCAACACAACGTTGAACACCAGGATCAAGCAGACAATTGAACGAATGCTTGAGTCTACTCCTTTCTACCTCCAAACTAACAAGCCTCATCCAACACCAGAACAACTTCCTATCGAACAACTTCGAGACTTGTTAGCAGCTAAACTGAGGAACAAGGAGCAGAAAACACCTGATGAAGCAACAATGTTTGAGGCTCTTCAAGCTATTGCCTCAAAGGAATCTTACAAAGTGGCTGCTGGACAACACAAACGACCTAGGCAAGATGATGATCCTGACTCCGATCCCAAAAGCAAGAAGTCAAGGAAGTCAGACAAACCATCTTCATCTCACCAGCCTCGCAAGACCTCCAAGGCTCCTCCTTCCAAGCAGAGAACTCCAGCATCCGGGTCAGCACCTAAACAATCAGAGGAACCCTTCGAGCTTCAACAGCTAGATACTCAGGAAGGAACCGAAACAGCGATACCTGAATCAGAAATTCCTTCATTTCAAGCTGGTCCATCTGACACCACCAAAACAATAGAGAAGAAGAGGTATTCAAAGAAGAAGAAACAAAAGACAACTCAATTCTCTTGGCTCGATGTGGACGAAGCTCGTGATTCTGATTGGCTGACCACTATGATCAAGGCATAACCACCACTTGAAGCTGACGAACCATTGCCGGGTAATACTTTGCAGATGACTCAGAGTATTATGTCGGGTCTTCAAGTCGAAAAGTTGTCAAAGTCTGAGCTGAAAAGGATCAACTGTGAAGCCATGGATTTCCTCAAGAAAAGATCAGGAAACAAGGTGGAATTGGATTACCACATGGAGAACATAGCCTGTGCACTATCTGGCTCGTTCGACTGGCTCAACCCAGAATCCAATGTCGACAACAAAACGAAGAAACCCTACTTCACCGACTGGACAAAACCTCTACCTCTACAAGGCTATCCAGAAAAAACAAAGATCCCATTCAGACTATTCTTCAACAATGACTTTCTCTACCTCCAGCATGCACACGAGACCTCAAAGGAACGATATGCTTCTTCACTAACACTGTCTATTCCAGCTGCCCGATATGAAGATATTGAAGAGATCGCACCAATCTACTGCAAATCAGTTGTCGAGTACAACAGAGACGCTCTTCTTGGAATTCAACATTGGCCTGAAAGACGAAGACTCGGCTATACACACAGACTTCATCTAAAGTCGAGTGAAAATGTGAAGTACTCTCAGCGTATCGTTGCAGTAATGGAGATCTTGGAAGATAGGAGGTTTGACTACACTTTCATGAAGGAAATCATCGTGAAGAGACAAGATGAGAAGCGGTACAAGTTCAATGAAGCAGATTTCCCGGAACTAAACTGCAATGACATTGAAGATATGTATCTGCTAAAGGTACAAGGAAAGCTGCTCAACTTTGAGAGAGATACTCAATACAACTTCATCGCATCTCTCCTACTCTACATCAGACGATTGATTGTTCAAGAAAGAGTGGAAGATCTCCAGCTGGGAGTTGAAAGTTATCAAAACACCATCAACCTCACTAAACCACAGCTCCTGATTCCAGAAATCTCAGGGATGTCACAATACACTCTCGTACAACAACCGGCATTTGGAATCACATACCTCAACAGCAAAAACAAGATTCATTTCATGCGGTTCGATGAGATTCCTAAGTTTTGTGACGTCACACTTCAAAGAGTTCGTGATGGGTTAGCTGAACGGTTGGAGGATGAGAAGAAAAGGCTGAAAGAGGGTCAGGCAACCAGATGGAAAGCTAGTGGACGGAGAATGATCAGAAACTTTGTCCACAAGATTGAAGAAAGGCTATATCGTCGACAACAGATCAGACGGTTGGAAAGCTACATTGGGGTTCGACCTTCATTTCCGATCTTGACTTTCAGATGACCTGATCCACAGTTCACTGTCTTCGATGCTTAGATCTGCCACCATTCTTTTGGTATTAACATTTCAATATCTTTCTAATATTGTTTGATTTGTAACTACAACGGCTTGTGCACACATAACAGTGTACAACCCGAACTTTGTAAAGAAAGGACCCTGTGGTACGCATCAGTGCTACAATCCTAATATAAGGAGCGAAGGCTTCTTACTTTTGAGTAGATTTAATCAAACCTTTCAGTATTTTTCAAATCTACTCAAAAGACAAGTATTAAACCTCAATAAGGTCACTTGTTGAGGGGGAGTACTTGAACCAAAATATCATTCTTCAAATCTTAATGTCTTGTTTGAATTCTTCCCATAAGACTCAAAAATGCATATTTTAATCAAAACCGTTTACAAAAACAACATTTGATATGCTATTTTTGAGGGGGAGAAAAAGAAAGTGATTAAAATATGATGTCAAAATGTCTTATCTCATACGAGCTCGACTCAGAATTGACCCACGAATTGACGAAACATCAAATGTCAGTATTCAAAAGGATTTATCCAAGTAGAAAGTACCGTTTCGAGAAACTCTTTCTAGTTGTTTACCATGACGGGTCTAACTTCCTCTTAGGAATGTTAACAACATCAAGTTAGTTATTAGGGCTAGTTATCACCTAAAAGCTGATAATGCATCCCTTTAACTAATCAACTTAAACGTGTCCCTCGGGTATATGACTATTAAGAGTGGATCAATTCAAAAGTGCCGACTCTTCCCGCATGTGCAAAAGTTCTTCAAAATTCATGAGCACATGTGCAGGGGGAGTATTTCATAAGAAATCCAAAACCTCAAAGTGTTATCAAAAAGTTTTACACTCTTACACACTTTGAGAGATTTTCAATAATTTGGTTCAAAGGCATCAATAGGATAGTTATGGAGTTACAAGGTGACTAAGGATAGGAATAAAACCGTCCTATGATCCGCCTAAACCGGAGGATCTACCCAAGGACATCACCAATAGTTAGAAATTAGAAGTCCTTAGGTATGATATGAAAAAAGGAGTAAAGAATGAAAAGGAGAAAGAAGGGGTTGAAGAATTAAAAAGAAACGTAAGAAAAGGGTGAAAAGAAATAGCCTTCCAAATTTATCAACCTTAGGTCAGACACCGGGTTCAATTCATATGCTACTGGTCGTTGCTAAGGCGACACCGGTATTGAAGATATAAGTCGTCATGGACCCAGTGACGCAATGCACCTAAACCTTCTTAGCCACTCAGGCATCTCTCAAAAGATGTTTGTTTCATTCTCACGGGGAACCAGTGTAATCTATCGATTGTCTATTAGAGATGATTGATATTGAAACAGGAGGCCCTCTGCTCCATGCCTCCGCATAGGAAACCAAATGTGCACTTATTGAGTCTAGAGCCATGAGATAACATCAAAAGATCTCTTAGGAACACAGAATTCTTCCACACTAAGTGTCTTACATCAATGGGCACTAAGTGTAAAATTATCGAGTCCTTCGCAGATCTTAGCAATCTGTCTTGAACGTTCATGAGGGATTTACTTAAGTATTTCTCGAATGATTGAACGGAAATCCTGCCAGGGTCAACATCAAACAGCCGTGACAGCAGGTCACTTCGGTGATTCCTCGTGGATTACGCTTAGTGTGTTCGATGGATTTCAAACGGTCTACAGTCGTGGGGTGATCTCCAGCGACTCACCTAATCGTGGGTGTACTTATGTATGTCTGTGTTAGCCCTCTAGGGGGTATCCGATTAGGAACGGCCTTGGTAAGGATTAGAAGGAGTCTTCACACTATGCTGTTGACGAATTATAACTCCAAACCTGTAAGTACCGGATGTATTATTGCTAACTGTTTTATTTCAGGTACGATGACCATCCCGAACACCAGCTTCCACATGCTCATACTTACATCTCAACAAAAGAAAGCTCTCATTAAAGATCGAAGCAACATGAATGCCAAAGGTAGATTCCATGCCAAAAGAATCTACAAAAGTGATAAAGACAAACGATCTTAAGCAATACACCGTCTAAAGAAAGATTCTACGTCAACACAAAGAATCTTCACATATGATAAGAGAGCTCCTCAATTATGAAAGTCTTCAACGTCAAAGATGTATGAGCATGTCGGAATGATGCAGAACCACTGGAGTCTAAGAGAGTGACGAATGGCAGATTACCACATCAGATGATCACTATTCCATCAAGCAAAGATAAAGATCAAAGAATGATGAATCTTACCTACTTAATCATTTTGAGGACGTCTAAAGCCATGAATGCCACAACAAAAGTCCAATAGTACGAAGACGTCCAGCAACCTCAAATGACCGTGACTGAACATCACTTCTTCAACAACCGATCCTTAGGGGGAGATTGTTAGAACCTAAGTTTTCTACATTTTAGTCAAGTCTCGGTTATTTCTAAATTTGTAATAGGTTGCTATGTTGATTAAATATGTTATGATTAAGGATTAGTCCAATACTCGTCCAACGGGCCTAAAGCCCAAACGTTTAAGAGAAGGGAAGGAGTAGGCGTGTTGCCCTAGCTCCCATCCTATAAATAGGACCTCATGTAATCCCTTTCTCTTGTTGGTTATTTCATATTACTAAAGAAACTCTTGCACTTTTAATCTTCATATTGATCTAATCAACCAAACGCTATTTCTCATCTCATTTCTATCTAATCAATACTTGTGTTTACAAAATGGTGACCTAACATTTATGTCCTTTGGTTGCTTATGAATCTAAATCAAAAAGAAAATTAGATTTTGAATATCATTTGGTCATAGTAATTTAGCCTCAAACTTGTCTGATGAGCTTGTAACGTCCCCTGTACCACCATTTAGTCCAGTGTGACCCAGTTTCATAAGCTTGCACAATCTTCATAAGTGAGTGTTAGCTTGTGATTTTTGTTGATTTGTGAAGCCCATCTGGCCAGCTATCTGTGCAAGTAATTGTTTTTCACTTTAGTGCTTTTCAAACTGCTTATTTTGCACCATCTAAAGTCTCTCACCAGACTCTCCATACTGACTCATCAGTGTATGAGAGCAACTTCACAAGCTCACCAAAAGCTCAATTCTTGAGCTTAGCTTGTGATTTTTGGTTCTGTTAGAAGCTAACCAGCCACTCTCCACATTTCTAGGCTTGTGTTTCATTTCCAAGCTTGTATACTAGGGCTGCTACTAGCTTGTACTTTGTCCATTTCTGTGTAAAAAACAGTTCTCAAGGTGCTTATTTGGTTGCTTATTGCTTATCAGTGGTGTTATTTTTCATGTTTTAGCTTCTTTCCAGTGCACATAGTTTGTTTGTAGAATATTTCATCCTTGGTTCAGTCCTTTTTGCTTATTAAATGCTTTTTCATATTTATATTTTCATTTTATCAATCTGTCAACAAATTAGTGTCCAAATTTCTTAATTTTGAGTTTCACAAAAAGTTTTTTCACAAAAGTTGGTTATTTTTATTGTATAATCATCTGTCAAAAAGAAAAATCCAAAAATAATCACTTTTAAAAAAAGTGATAGCTTCTATTTAAGCCATTTGGCTTATTGCTCAGCTTTTTCAAAAACAATTTTCATTTTTATATTTTTCATAAGTTCCTGTTAACTTGTAGTATTTTTAGTAATTTTTCCAGATTTTTCTCTTTTCATTTAGTATTTTTAATAATTAATAATAGATTAAATAATAAATAGGTAATATTAGTTAATAATTAGTTTTAATAAATTTTAATTAACAACAGCAGGTTTTTATAATTTTCCTAGGTTTTATAAGTCATAAAATAATTTTAGTAAATTTTTCATAATTTTCACTGTTCATTTTCTATTTTGATATAAAGTGTCGGTCATTAAAGTCTAAAATCATGTAATAGGTTGCGTTAGAAAGCGTTTCAAAAGTTATTAGTCCATTAGTTCAAATAGAAAGAAGTCTAAGGGCCATACACGTAATATCCAAAGCCCTAGACTTGTGAGGCTATATTATGTATGTAAACCTTCATTTGAAGGTGGAGAGCTTCATTTGCAATACACACACATAGTGCTTAATCTTTTACATGAAGTCTCCACACTCTCTCTCTCTACTCTCTCTCTAGAATAAGCATGAATAAGTTGTGAAATAAATTGTTATCCAAGGTCCTACATGCACCATCTAAAGTCTCTCACCAGACTCTCCATACTGACTCATCAGTGTATGAGAGCAACTTCACAAGCTCACCAAAAGCTCAATTCTTGAGCTTAGCTTGTGATTTTTGGTTCTGTTAGAAGCTAACCAGCCACTCTCCACATTTCTAGGCTTGTGTTTCATTTCCAAGCTTGTATACTAGGGCTGCTACTAGCTTGTACTTTGTCCATTTCTGTGTAAAAAACAGTTCTCAAGGTGTTTATTTGGTTGCTTATTGCTTATCAGTGGTGTTATTTTGCATGTTTTAGCTTCTTTCCAGTGCACATAGTTTGTTTGTAGAATATTTCATCCTTGGTTCAGTCCTTTTTGCTTATTAAATGCTTTTTCATATTTATATTTTCATTTTATCAATCTGTCAACACAATTAGTGTCCAAATTTCTTAATTTTGAGTTTCACAAAAAGTGTTTTCACAAAAGTTGGTTATTTCTATTGTATAATCATCTGTCAAAAAGAAAATTCCAAAAATAATCATTTTTAAAAAAAGTGATAGCTTCTATTTAAGCCATTTGGCTTATTGCTCAGCTTTTTCAAAAACAATTTTCATTTTTACATTTTTCATAAGTTCCTGTTCACTTGTAGTATTTTTAGTAATTTTTCCAGATTTTTCTCTTTTCATTTAGTATTTTTAATAATTAATAATAGATTAAATAATAAATAGGTAATATTAGTTAATAATTAGTTTTAATAAATTTTAATTAACAACAGCAGGTTTTTATAATTTTCCTAGGTTTTATAAGTCATAAAATAATTTTAGGAAATTTTTCATAATTTTCACTATTCATTTTCTATTTTTNCAAGGTGTTTATTTGGTTGCTTATTGCTTATCAGTGGTGTTATTTTGCATGTTTTAGCTTCTTTCCAGTGCACATAGTTTGTTTGTAGAATATTTCATCCTTGGTTCAGTCCTTTTTGCTTATTAAATGCTTTTTCATATTTATATTTTCATTTTATCAATCTGTCAACAAATTAGTGTCCAAATTTCTTAATTTTGAGTTTCACAAAAAGTTTTTTCACAAAAGTTGGTTATTTTTATTGTATAATCATCTGTCAAAAAGAAAAATCCAAAAATAATCACTTTTAAAAAAAGTGATAGCTTCTATTTAAGCCATTTGGCTTATTGCTCAGCTTTTTCAAAAACAATTTTCATTTTTATATTTTTCATAAGTTCCTGTTAACTTGTAGTATTTTTAGTAATTTTTCCAGATTTTTCTCTTTTCATTTAGTATTTTTAATAATTAATAATAGATTAAATAATAAATAGGTAATATTAGTTAATAATTAGTTTTAATAAATTTTAATTAACAACAGCAGGTTTTTATAATTTTCCTAGGTTTTATAAGTCATAAAATAATTTTAGTAAATTTTTCATAATTTTCACTGTTCATTTTCTATTTTGCTTAAATTAATATAGCTAAATTGGTAATTTAGTAATAATTAACTCAGTAATTAGTTAAATAATTAAATAATAGTTTTTATCAAGTTTTTATAATTTTCCCAAGTTCCTGTAGCAATAATTTAGTTTTATAAAAATTTTCATAATTTTCTAAGTTATTTTTCTATTTTTCATAAATTAAATTAGATAAATAGTTTTAATTAGTAATTAATTAATAGAAAATCCACAAAAAGACAACAAAATATAATTTTAGTTTTTAAAATTATTTTAAGTTAATTTAGACTTTTTAAAAGTAAATTTGTAATTTTCTTAGGTTTATTTGATATTTTGGTGATTTTAGGTTAATTTAAGTAGTTTTTAAGTAATTAAAATAGTTTTTAATTAATATTAAATAATAAAATAATCAAAAAAAAATATTTTTCTTTTTTAAAATTTTCTTTTAATATTAAGTTTGTAAAAAGTCATTTTCACCCCCTGTAGTTTATTTTTTTGGAATTTTCACTTTTCCAGTACGCATTTAGGTTTTTAGGATTATTTGCATTTCTGTATTTGTTAATACTGTTTCATTATCATTCCAAGCAATCATTAGTGTAAAATCAAATCAAAATCTTTATCTGGTTACTATTCCCAATCACTCTTTCCCAAAACGTTTTCAAAATATCATTTCAATCTCGCTGCCATTGCTTCCCGAATGTTCTTAGGTTCTTTAAGACTTAATGAACAAATGTAGATACACAATTCGAGATCTGTGACAAGTTGTCTCCTCATCTGAATTGGCCTTGAAGGTTCACCAATAACGTGTTCGATTGGATGGTCTTTTTTCCATTTGAGTGTAGAAGGGTACCTTAGTTTTAACATATGTGTGTTAGATGGTTCATGTAACCATGAAGAAGATTCAGCATAGTCTGTTGCGAATGGATTTTCAAATACTTCTTCTTCTTCTAACACAGTATTGTTTTGGTTTTGTGTGGGTTCTTCTGGAAAGTTTGTGTTTTGATTATGCTCATCAACTCTTGGTAGAACAATTTCAATAACTGGAGTTGCTGGAGTAGATGTTGATGATGTTGAGGGAGTTGGTGCTTCAGCTTCGATTGTTGTAGATGCATCTTGTGTTGTTGGTGGTGGTGGTTGATGGTTTTTAGCGAGTGCAGCGGAATAATGTTGAGATGCATTTGTCGAAGTTCCACCATAGTATTCATCAAACATTAACTCGAAGAAGTTTTCCAGATCTTGATCTGAAGGTTTATCCGGTGTTGTTGACTGAGCTCCATTAGGTACGAGTCCTGAACTAATGTGTCCAGAAGTCTGACTGTTTGGTGCGGGTCCTAATCTAGTTTGATTAGAAGCCATTGGGTTAAGCGCGGGTTCTAGAGCGAGTCTCTCAGAAGCCATTTGTGAAATCTCATCAAACTTCACATTCATCATCTCCATTATCCTTTTCGTTCTTCTATTATACACCCTGAATGCCCTCGAGTTTTCAGAATATCCAATGAAGATTCCAATATCACCCTTAGCTTTCAGCTTCCCTAGATCTTCTCTGTCGTTCGTTGGATAACATAAAGCGCAAAACACGTGAAGATAAGAGATATCCGGTTTCCGATTGTTTACAAGCTCATAAGGTGTTTTATTAAATCTTGAATGAATTAGGGATCGGCTTTGAGTGCAACAAGCAGTGGCTACAGCATCAGCCCATAAGAATAGTGGTGCACTAGAATAAATTAGCATTGTGCGAGCAGCTTCCACAAGTGTTCTATTTCTTCTTTCAACTACCCCATTCTGCTGTGGAGTTCTAACAACTGATGTCTGATGTGTGATTCCAACATCTTCAAAATACGTTCTTAACTCCTGATTGGTGAATTCTGTGCCGTTGTCTGTTCTTACAATCCTTACTGTAGCTTGAAGTAGAACTTGAATACGCTTCAGAAAGGTGATGATGTTCCCAGGTGCTTCGTCTTTTGATCTCAAAAACTTTACCCAAGTATATCTTGAATAATCATCGACAATAACAAGAATATACTTCTTTCCATTGATGCTTTCAACTCTCATTGGACCACATAAGTCCATATGCAACAGATGTAACCTTGCTTCCGAACTAGGTACGTTTTGGGTTTATATGATACTCGTTTGCTTTTTCCTTGTTCACACGATGGACATAAGTGATCCTTGGTGTATTTGAACTTAGGGAGTCCGTTGACGATGTTGTCTTAGGCTAATTTGTTGATGGTGTCGAAATTGAGGTGAGATAAATGTCGATGCCACAACCAAGACTTTGTTTCGGATGCTCTTGTCATAAGACAAATTGGTGATGTAGAGGCAATTGTGTAACACCCCCAAAATTTGTACAGCGGAAGACTTAACAAGCTTTCGAGGTGTTACAGGGGTTGGTATCTCAACCCAAGTCATAAAAGAACGAGATAAAGTAAACAAAAGTAAAACATCATCAAACAAGGTTTTTAAGTTTACATCATCCCAAATTATCCAAATAAAGGCCCAAAAGTAGTAAACGTAGGTCCACAATTACATATCAGAGTTTTAGAAAATTTGATCCTTAACCGTCTTGCCAAGCCAAGCCTCCAATTCAAGCATCCCATATCACTTCTTAATTACCTGAGAAAACGTGCTAAAAGTCAGCTTACGCCACTCTAAGGTCTGTAATACACGAGCTAGGGTTTAACCCTTAAGTTCTCCACCAAGTTCCTCTTTTAAAACAATAAAATTCATCCTATATATATAGAGAATACGGGCTGACGGCGTCAGCCCAAGGTGTGACGTCGTCACGCCGACGATTAGGGTTTTGTGATGGCCTTCTTGACGTCGTCACGCCGCCTTGTTCCAGATCTGACGGCCTTTCCTGACGCCGTCACCAAACTAGGCCAAAAACTCTCTGGCCCGTCATGAGTAACTTCCAATTTCTTCACTTCAGTTGTTCCTGACGTCGTCACGTTGAAGCTTGTGACGCCGTCACCTTCAGTGCACTTTAGGTTCTTTTGAGATTTTGTTGTTTTCCGCACTTTTTCACTCCGAAAACGCCCGAAAATGCTTCTTTTGTGATTTTCTCCTCAAAAGTACCTAAAATGAGAAACGAAACGACTTTGGGTGAAATCCGATCCAATAATATACGAATTAGGACTCAAACTGACCGCTAAAAACGTAACATTTTTCGTCTCATCACGCGGTTCTAGAGCGAGTCTCTTAGAAGCCATTTGTGAAATCTCATCAAACTTCACATTCATCATCTCCATTATCCTTTTCGTTCTTCTATTATACACCCTGAATGCCCTCGAGTTTTCAGAATATTCAATGAAGATTCCAATATCACCCTTAGCTTTCAGCTTCCCTAGATCTTCTCTGTCGTTCGTTGGATAACATAAAGCGCCAAACACGTGAAGATAAGAGATATCCGGTTTCCGATTGTTTACAAGCTCATAAGGTGTTTTATTGAATCTTGAATGAATTAGGGATCGGTTTTGAGTGCAACAAGCAGTGGCTACAGCATCAGCCCATAAGAATAGTGGTGCACTAGAATAAATTAGCATTGTGCGAGCAGCTTCCACAAGTGTTCTATTTCTTCTTTCAACTACCCCATTCTGCTGTGGAGTTCTAACAACTGATGTCTGATGTGTGATTCCAACATCTTCAAAATACGTTCTTAACTCCTGATTGGTGAATTCTGTGCCGTTGTCTGTTCTTACAATCCTTACTGTAGCTTGAAGTAGAACTTGAATACGCTTCAGAAAGGTGATGATGTTGCCAGGTGCTTCGTCTTTTGATCTCAAAAACTTTACCCAAGTATATCTTGAATAATCATCGACAATAACAAGAATATACTTCTTTCCATTGATGCTTTCAACTCTCATTGGACCACATAAGTCCATATGCAACAGATGTAACCTTGCTTCCGAACTAGGTACGTTTTGGGTTTATATGATGCTCGTTTGCTTTTTCCTTGTTCACATGATGGACATAAGTGATCCTTGGTGTATTTGAACTTAGGGAGTCCGTTGACGATGTTGTCTTAGGCTAATTTGTTGATGGTGTCGAAATTGAGGTGAGATAAATGTCGATGCCACAACCAAGACTTTGTTTCAGATGCTCTTGTCATAAGACAAATTGGTGATGTAGAGGCAATTGTGTAACACCCCCAAAATTTGTACAGCGGAAGACTTAACAAGCTTTCGAGGTGTTACAGGGGTTGGTATCTCAACCCAAGTCATAAAAGAACGAGATAAAGTAAACAAAAGTAAAACATCATCAAACAAGGTTTTTAAGTTTACATCATCCCAAATTATCCAAATAAAGGCCCAAAAGTAGTAAACGTAGGTCCACAATTACATATCAGAGTTTTAGAAAATTTGATCCTTAACCGTCTTGCCAAGCCAAGCCTCCAATTCAAGCATCCCATATCACTTCTTAATTACCTGAGAAAACGTGCTAAAAGTCAGCTTACGGTGGTGAGTTCATAGGTTTAGATTCATAATGAAATTCAAGTGGACATATACGCAAAACTCTTGCTAGCTAGACTAGGTTTCAAATCAAAATTCCTGCGGATACCTTCCGCTATTCCATCATCACACGGATACCCTCCGTTATACCAAAATCACACGGATACCTTCCGTTATCAAAGACCTATAGGTGATCACACTATGGTTAACCATATTTTGTCCATGCGATGTTCACTATGTGGCTAGGGTTGATGTCACTCATCTAACCAAATCTAGTCCACACGCGATGTTCACTATGCGACCAAGGTTGAGGTAACTCCTCATATCTCATCTAACCGTATCTAGACCACACGCGATAACCAGATTCACTATGTGACTAGTCCACACGCGATAACAACATTCACTATGTGGCAAAGGTTGATGTACCTACCTAGTTCTATAAGCATAGCAAGTTTTGAAATCAAAAGCGATACTAGTCCACATAAAACAATTTGCACGTTTCTCACCCCAAGTATTGAAAACAAAGTTCAAGAGTAAAAGTGGGGCTATGACTCACCTCAAGTCCAGAAATCAGCAAAAGGAATCGGTAGTGGTAAGATGGATCACAACTCAAAAGACAGCAACTACGGACTCGGCACTTCCTAACAATATAAACTCGTTTCAGGTTCAAATTCTAAAAATCGAATATTCCCAATCCCGAAGATATTCCACTTTACTTTCCAAAAATCCATTTCTTGTATTATTCTCGTATTAATTTGGAGTTTGGTATCCATGCGGGTAGAGGGTCGACACAACTCAACCCAGGAAATCACAACCAAACGAAATAATAGTAACAATCTACGGGTCTAATATTAGTCTAATATACCATTTAAATAAATCATCGAAGTTTATCCGATCCGTCGATTCGATAAACTTCCATAACTTATTTTACTTAATATATTATTCCAAGATCATACCCAAAATCTAAATCACATAGCACATAGGATACTATATGGTATATTTCTAAATTTAATAAGTTCCCTAAATACATCGTCAAACTTACCAAATTCGTCAATTTGATAAACCTCACGAGATATTTAGTAACTCGTAAATCTCGTACACATACCACAACCTATGGGCGTCGTAGGATACAATACCCATTAATATACTCATTTTATATAACTAAATAGATCCTATTTAATCCGTCGATCAAATAAGTTACGTAGTTATAGAAAACGGATATAGTAACGTCACATATCCGTGACAAGCACAAAAGTTATAATACGAATAATATGGCCCACTTGGACTCAAGTGACCACGATCCCGAATAACTCATGAGTTTTCCGTTTTACCTCTTGAAAAGCATTTCATTTATTGTAACCGTCCAACGTTACAATTTTATTGGCGTTTATAATTCATTTAAACATAATAACGCTCTCGACACTTGTTATACTATTTTTATAATATAATATATATCGTCACGTTATTAAAATGTTTACTCGTGATCGTTTTATTTTTAATATACGCACTTGTATAAATATATACACGTTTTCACGTTTATATATTTATATAAACGTTTATATTATTAATAATTGTATTACGAGTGTTATTATCCAACGCGATTAAAATTTATATCGAGTTATATGAGGTGGTCACATGTCCGAGTCATTACTCTCGGCTCATTGTCCAAGTCCAAATGTCACGGCGTTTTGCCAAAGTCAAACGTTGCCTAGCAAGTCAACGTGACTCGGCACGCACACTAAGAGTCCAAGTAATAATAACCAATGCAATCCAACAATTTTACACTACAACCAAAATCAAATATTATATGTACGGGTCGACCTACCAAGTCAAACCCGGGTCAAAGCTTCACCACAAGGCTTGTGGGTCCCACCCGAGACCTCTAAAGTCTCGGCTAGCTCATGTGAGCTCGAACCAAAATCAAACCGACCCTTGGGTCGTCGGCCATGAACCAAACAACAACAACTATTATACCAAACTTCCACAAATCCAAACCCAAGTACCAAAATCACTTTCAAAGGCCAACCTAGCTCGAAATTTAACCCAAGCCGAGAGCTAAGGCTCTCGGTTACTACTCGACCCATCAAGAAAACAAGGGACCCGGATACCAAACTCTTCATTTAATCCATTTTAACAAAAACCCAATTAATCTTGCGCTAATATCCACAAACCCGAAATAAAACAATAAATTCGTGACCCTTGGTCACGTTTTTCACCAAAATACGAGTCACCACTCGTCTTACCTTCGATTTACAAGACCAAGATGAAAAGTACTCCGAAAAACACAAAAGGTGCGACGGTTTTTGTGGTTTAGCGAGATGAGAAAGGAGGTGTTTGGGCGCGTGTTTGAGTGGATCGTGTAGAGGAGGTTATGGGGGTTCGAATGGTGGTGGCGGTGTAGTGATTAGGGTGGCGGTGAGGTGGTGGCAGCCGGTGTTGTAGGGCGGCGGCTAGGGTTTGGAGTGGAGGAGATGAAGTTGGTAAGAGAGAGAGAGATGTGAGATGTGTTTTTTGCGTGTGTGTGGACCGACCAAAGCACAAGGACGATTTTATGTAGTTTACTCTTTTTTTTCCCTTTTATATAATAATAATAATAATAATACTAATAATAATAATAGTATTAATAGTGTGGGGTATGGTAGCTAGTCATAACACACAAGACCAAACCCGTAACTCTTTCAAAATTTTCCGTCTCTCTCTCGGGCCGAGCTCGTTCCCAGAAATTTTAAAATTTCGTAATACGTTCAATAAATATATAAACCAAACCATACGTTCAAAACATTTAAATTTGTTAGGTTATCCTAGTGTCGGAGTCAACGTAGCGCCTAATAACGATCTCAAAAATAAATCACCACATATGTTCCATATCAAATTCATAAATTCCAATTCATAATCCATAGAAACCACTAATTTCAAAACCATGATTCAAAGTTTGCAAATTTATCACGAATAAACTTTCAGATATTCCAAAATCATTGAATTTAAAGTAATGCGGGTTTTTAAATAGCTCCCTAATTTGCAAGTTGTCACAGATTGTATTGATGTCAATAGCATAAAGGTTAGTGCCACGATTTCCAGTTTAGAGATCATCTCCAACTAAATTTCTAACAAAAACCTTATTTCTCCGGAATGCAACCTCTAAATCTGCATCACAAAACTGCCCGACTGAAAACAAATTATGTCCCATCCCTTCGACGTAGTAAACTCGAGTGATCAAAAAAATCCCAAACTGAAGATCTCCATAACCCTGAATAGCTGCTACATGATCATTACCAAAGCGTACATTACCCATAAATTTCCAAACAAAATTGATCAGCAGCTTTAAATTCTCGGTCATGTGCTTGGAGCAACCCGAGTCGACGATCCAAAGACAAATTTCGATAACCTGCGAAGAACAGAAGTTTTTGTGTTTGGAAACCATTTTGAATTTGGTTCCATGGGGTTAGGGGTAAAATCAGTATCACACTCATAGAAGGTTTCTAGATGTTCAGACTGAACCACTATTAATGTGCCATCTTTAAGTATGAATTTTCTACCCGTTGGTTTCCATGCACAATACTTAAGATAGTTCCTAGGCATTTCGCTATTAGTGGTATTCCTAATAGTTTGAATTAGTTTATCAAAATATCTAGATTTAGCACTAGGTCTATTTGGAACATCCTTCTGTTCAGGCAACACATTCACATTCTTAGAAACACATTCATCATGAACATCATTAATCAAACATTTCTTGCAAATTAAACAAAAAGAGTCATTACATGCATTAGAAACAGTACGTTTGACATTACATTCAGATGAACTATGTCTCTTGTTACTAAGCGATAAATTCCTAGGGTGTTCTTCTACTTCTTCCATTTTATTCTTGCTACTACTCTTATAGACAGACGAGACTCTATTGTTCCTTGTATTGCTCCTAGGCTGTAGTCTGCTGCTCCTAGAGGTGCTAGCTAATCCTATAGAAGGTAAGGCACACTCATTAGAATTTGTTTTGTTGTCATGTTTAGTATCCCTAGATTCTTTAGAATTATCCTTTATGCATTGTTCATTTGTCCTAGATGTTGAGGCAAACGCAATAGTGGGACTAATCCTAAAAAGACCAGGGGCTATCACTTTAGGTGTTTCGACAACCACTTTTCCTTTTTCAACACTCGTATCATTTTCATTATTCTTGGACAAGGGTGATGGAGTGACTGGTTTTGTCAAATCCTTTTTCACATCGACTTTTGGAACAAACTAAGAAATTGACATTTTTGGTTTAACAACCGGTTGAGAAGTATTTTCTTTGTCCGAAGTCGATGGTTTTGCAAACTTAATATCCAGACCTTTTCCTTTTTGACTTTCTAACTGAGCCCTCAAAAGATCATTTTGCTCTTTCATGTTCTTGAAGGCACGCTTATACGACAATTTGTCATACTTGGATTCTTCTTTTTTTCGATCAAGTTGTTTAAAATATGACACGTTTTCTTTTTCAAGTTTAATAAGAGCATTTTCATATTTTGAAACAATTGCGGAGGTCTCAGCTCGAAGTCTTTCATCACCCTCAACAGAATATGTTTGCAACACAATACACATAATATCAGTAGACAAAACTGCTTCGAAGAGAGAGTCATTTAACTTTTCCAAAACATTTATCTTCTCAAAAGATTCATTTGCCTTCTTTATCAGGGATTTGTGATCCTTGACAAAGTCAGCTGTTTCTTTAAAAAACGCTTGTTCAAAATGAATTACTCTAGCATTAACAGCGTTGAGTTGTAGAGAAATGTCATTTTCAAGAATCTTTTTTACTTGTAAATGAACAGTGGAATTCCAATTATTCTCGGTTATATCCGTTTTAGATTCTAAAGTCTTTTGAAGTTGTCCAACTCTGGTTTTGAGATCATCAAGATATCCTCTTGCAGCACTTGTGTTAAAAGTGTTGTTTAAAGACATTTGTTCCATGTTTGAAAGAGATTTGGAAACAACTAGAGGTTTAGAACCATGTTTTGAAATTCCTTGGCTTTTGGAAATCTCATAGGCTTGTTTTTGTGGAACAAAAGTGATTCCAGAAAGTTTGTTCAGTATGTTATAATCAATTGGTTTTAAATCTGGGTTCTTTTGTTTCATTTTAGTTATGCACTCTTCGACCAGTTCCATCGTTTCCACATAATCACGAACAATAGGAGGATCATGTTTCTCATATATCACATTTCCATTGTATAAAACATTCTGTTCTCTCTGAGCTTTCTTGAGATTACAAGGAGTTTTGTTACCTAGAGCCATTTTGTTTTTTGTGTGGTAAATCGGATCAGTTTGATTAGTAATCATCTGAATTGTTTGACTTGAATGACCCGTTTTAACCAACAAATTTTATAGTTTTTCTATCATATGTTGTGACTCTATGATTCCATCCAAAAGTTTATCTTCTTTCTTTGCAAAGTCCTTTTTCAACTCATCCTGTTCTTTTTCAAGATTGGTATAAGATGATTTTTGTTTTGAAAGTTGGTTAGTTAAATCAGAAATCTCTTGTTTAAAAGACATAATGGTTTTCATTGAAGTGACTTCAAGAGTGTCAAATTTGCATTGCAGTTCCCTATCTTTAACAAGTATCTTCTTATAACCAATTTCAAATTCAGACTCGCGTTTTTTATCAATTTGAAAACTTTTTTCTTTTTCCTTGTATCTCTCAAGCTCAGTGGTCAATTTCTCATTCGCGGCCTTAACTTCGCGATTGACCTTTTTCACTTTCTCAATTTCAATAGTACAATTATTCAACAATGATGAGGCCACGAATAAAATTCAATGTGAGATTGTTGCTAATAATCCTCCTTCGAGTTTTAGTGGTACTAATGTGGATATGAATAAGAGTGCAACTTCTGGTCCTAATGCTCCCAAGGTTGATACTGCTAGTGGTACTGGAGTGAAGTCGGTTACTTACGCGGGTGCTACTTCTAATGAACCTCAGAAAAATGGGTCTAATTTTCGGAGGTTGGAATGTAGCAAAAAGAAGGATGATGTAGACCTTTCAGTTCCAATGAAAGTAGTGGAAGAGGTGAACACGAGGTTTGAGAACACTCTCTACGGTTACTTCCTTGGTCAACGCCTTGCGTTTCCTGTTGTTGATTACTATGTACGCAATGCATGGGCAAAGTTTGGTGTGCAAAAGGTAATGATGAATGCAAAGGGGTTCTTCTTCTTTAAGTTCACTTCGAAGAAAGGTGTTGATGATGTGCTTGAAAACGGTCCTTGGTTGATCAGAAATGTTCCTATTATTCTTAAACCATGGAATTTGAACACAAATCTACTTAAAGAGGATTTGACTAACATCCCGGTGTGGGTCAAGTTCCATGATGTTCCCCTTGCTATGTTTTCTGATGATGGCCTCAGTCTTCTAGCCACACTGATTGGCACGCCCAAAAGGTTAGATGCTTTTACAAGCCAAATGTGCAAGGAATCGTGGGGCCGTAGTAGTTTTGCTAGATGCATGATAGAAGTGAAGTCGGATGAGGTGCTTCGGGACAGCCTCACTGTTGAGATACCATTACTTGATGGTTCGGGTTCGACTATTGAGAAGATTCGGGTTGAGTACGATTGGAAACCACCCCGGTGTGATAATTGTAAGATCTTTGGTCATACTCTGAGTGATTGTCCTAAAGTTGTTGCACCTCCAGTTCAATCTACTAAGTCTGTTAATGATGGTTTCATGACTGTCAATAATAGAAAGAAAGGTAAGCAAGGTGGTTCTACAACTCAGGGTAATAGAGGGTTTACTAAACCAGTTGTGGGTAAGCAGTTTCAGTATCAACCCAATAAGACTCCAACTAAACCTAAGAAGGTGGATGGCACTAAGAAGAGGGCTTCTGATGCGCCTAGTACGAGTGGAACGAAGATTTCTACATCTAATCAGTTTGCTGCCCTTAATATTGATGATGCAGATGCTTTTGGTACTCCGTCTAATGATAACAACAAGGATGTGGATGCTGGTAGTTCAATGGAAGTTAATGCGGATAAGTCTAGTAAGACAGCTAGTACAATAGAAGTTAATAAGGATGAGTCTAATAAGACAAGTAATACAATGGAAGTTAATGAGGAAAAGTCTAGTAAGGGTTCTACTCCTATTGTTGAGAAAATTGGTAAGCTTGAAAAGCTACTTATTGATGGTATAGCAACTCTTGTGGATGATGATGGTCATCCTATCCCGTCGGCCTCTGCCACTAAGAGGGTTAACCCATTTTCAAAGGTGGGAGAAATTGTGGTGTCTGATTCTGAGGACGAGTTGGTTGCCGACCCATTTGATGAGTCTGCTAATCTTTTTGGTGGGGGGCAAGAGTTTGAACAAGATTATTATGACTACGATGATTATGCGAACCAGGTGTATAATCTTCCCGGTAATTTGGATGCTTTTAATGCCATGTATGGTACCAAGCTTCAAGGCCCTAGGAAGTAATTTATTTCGTTGTTCTTATGTTATCATTTGAGTTGTGGTTTGATTTCTAGTTTTACAAATTAGGAAGTATCTTGTTATGTAAGCTTTTAGCCTATGTAACGGGCTGAGATGTGGGACTTTACCCATATCCATTGTACTTAAAAGTTTTGGCTAATATATTTACCAGGGTGTAGGATAACTCCCCTTTACCCAAAAAAATTATTCAACAATGATTCAAATAAAGCATGTGTTTCCTCATCATTCTCAGCATGCTGTGAAACGAAGCCATCATTATGATTCATATCGAGAGTTGCCGAAGTAATATTGCTACAACTTGGCGTATCCAGGTATGTATCATAAGTAATTGCTTGAGTCTCAGAATGCTGTTACTCATGAGGGGACATATCAAATATATCATTATTGTTGAAAGTATTGTTTAATGGTACCTCAGATGCTGCATCGGTGTCATAAACAGGAGGTGTCTCAGAATCTGTATCATACTTAACCTCCTGAAGATTTTCCATGAAGATACAGTTCGCGTCGATATCGTCTCTATCTTCCATATCATCCATAAGAGCCATGTAATCATTCTCCTCAGCAGTCAACTGGAATCCTGCCTCTTCCTTTTGTGCCAGCAATAATGCTTTTTGCAGTACGATGTATCCTTCTTTTTCGGCTTAGTAGGACAGTTCCTTGCCATATGACCGACACCTTGACAGTTGAAACACTTCACCAAATTTCCTTGATTCCCATTCATATTTCCATAATTCCCACCAACTGGTGCTGCAACATTTCCAACCTGATGACCCACTGCCTGATTACCAACATTCTGACCCCTCCGATTTCCACCAAACTGACCCATCTGATTCCCTGCATACTGACCCATCTGATTCCCTACATACTGACCCATCTGACCCATCTGATTCTGCATATTCTGATTACCCATGTGAAATCCAGTAGCATATCCTTGCTGATTCCCCATAACTCCAACCATTTGGTCTCCATTGCCCATATTGAAACTCGGCTGAGCAATCTGCTTGTTGCGAGTGTTCGATGAAATCCTTTGGTTGTTGTTAGTTGGTGTTGAATAGCGTCCTTGGACTGCTTTTGTCAGAAGAGCAAGTGCTTGTGTCAAAGCTGCAGTAGATTCATCATTGTCAGTGAAATCTGGTTCTTGGAACTGCGGATATTGTTGTTGTGGAATAACTTGTGGTTGTTGTAGGTAGAATTGTTGTTGTGGAATTACAGCAGTCTGTTGTTGTGGAAGATATTGCTGTTTCATATAGTTGTGATTGGAAGATGATGATGGTTGATGTTGTGTGTTTATTGGTAAAGGTGTTGGTGTATGAGCAATGAGTGCGAAAGGATCATGTTTTTTAGCAAGTAATTCAGCTCTTACTTCATTTGCCTCAGCCTGATTCTGCTTCAAGAAGTCATACAACTGATCATAGGTAACATCATGCAAATTCTTCGTTTGATAAACAATAGTGACGTATCTTCCCCATTCTGGTTGTAGCTCATTCAGAAAAATTGTGTTGTTAGCAATGTTTTTCTGAGTGAGATTATGCCTTGACAAATCATTCATGACCTTACAGAACCTGTGGTAATACGACTCTATTGATTCACCAGGAATTGAAGTAAACTTGCGTAATTCCTTGAGCAATTGTGTTTCCATTTCTTGTTTCCCGATGTCTGTTCCATACATTAACTTTTTAACTCTTTCCCAGACAGCATGAGCACTTTCTTCACTATCCACTGTAGCATAAGTCATTTCAGGTAGACCAAGAACAACAAGATGAAACGCTTGATCATCAGCTATGATTTGTTGTCCGTCCTCTTCAGTGTAGTCAGCCTCAGTTTGAAGTCTGTAGAAAGGTGGTACTGGGGGGGGTTCCATTAGGATCACCAGGGTCTAGTATTTCTTTTGGTGTGAAGGGTCCTTTCAAAACGGAGTGAACAAGTTGTTTTCCATTTGATTTGCTCTTAAGATAGCGTAACATTCTACTAGCCCATTGTGAATAACCACCCTTTGATAGCATGGGAGGTCGGTTTTCGGCACCGGCTGCATGAATATCTTGTTGAGTTGCCATGATATGAATTCGAAGTGAAAAGTTGTTCAAAGGATCTTTTGAAAGATAACAAAGGTTGTTGTTACTTAGATGTTTTGGTGAAAAACTTGGTCTAAAACTTAAAAATGTCGATAAATTTCGTTCGGAGAGGATTTGGGCTTCGAAGGTTGGGTTGAATGATCTTTAAATTATTCAATGTGTCGATCTCCTCAGTCTCACGGTCATTTTGACAGGTATTTCGCTGAAAACGGAGTTACAGTTCAAAAGTTATAGCCGTTCGAAGTTTGGTATCTCGGTAAAGTTGCTTACTTGATAAATCTAAGGTAAAACGATTAGAGTTTCGTTTAGAATTGGCCTATGAAAGTCCTTACTCGATAAACGATAAGGAATTAAGGCTAACAATATTTGGGTATTTACATAGGTTTTTACAACCTAAAATAATTAATTTCTACAAATTCATCAAAATTGTCCCCTACAATATCAATCATTTCAATCAATCAACATGGTAATCTATCAACACACAAACTTCTTCATTTTCATTTCAATTTTTAATATTTGCATCAGTTACTAGTAGAGCATTATCTTGATTTAGCTTATTTATGGGGTGTTTGTTGAAACTTTTTTTATGGGCTTCTTGGGAGATTAGCCGAAAAGTTTATTTGTCTGTAGGTTATTGGAAGTTTCTGTAGTTGCTAGTAAACTATATATGAAGTAATAACGCTTACGGTTCTTTACGTGATGATGCAATCCGTAGACTACTTTTTAACTCTAAATTACCTTGCATATAGATCTATGCAATATTGGTTCCGATCCAAACAGATTGGTTTTTAGTCACACATGATTTAGTAAATTAGCCTACACAAATACTCTTCAGTAGACCAACAAAATCAATAAGCGAAGAACTACTCTTTAACGACGTGCAATGCTTATTTGCATGGTTCAAATAATAGCATGATCTAAGTCAAATCGATTTTTTCAATCACTATCTCAACTAATGTTTGAGGAAATTGAGAAATATGATATAATGTTGGGCCATAATAATGACTATATATCATATCTATATTTTGAGTTTTGGGTGAGTAATGACTTGATTAAATGCATTAATTTAAGAGACATCAACTGTTGTCATTACCTTATTTCACACATTAACTTCCGAAAATAATTTAAGTCTGATAACCCTTTGAGCTTCCTAACATTGGTTTCAAATAAAACAATTATGTTCATTTGAAGTAAACAATAGAGGCTAATAGAGAAGAGACTATAAAAACTGAATCTTCATCAACGATAAAATGGTTGATAAAGTAGATTTGTTTTCCATTACATAGTTCTTAACATCATATATATGATGATATCTAGAGGTTAATGATTACTTATTATTAGTTTAGTAATAACTACTTTCATTTATGCATGTTATTTGTTATATACTTTGATAATGATTACTTACTTTTAATGGCAGTAGTGGGCTAGCGGCTTTCGTTTGTTCATGCTAACCCCATAAAAACATAAATTAACTAATAAATTGCAACAAGATAAAGGTTACCATTCAACCATTTTTGATTGTGTTCATCATGTATAGACTACGTCCCATCACAATATTTTAGGAAATTAAACGTATCAAATAACTTTGGAGTAAATGAAGCAAACTGAACATGATCCGGTTTTTTGACAGTTATATATATATATATATATCATGCTCGACTGCTCGACTCCACCCAGTTTTTGACATGTGTCATTCCCTTGACTGCTTAGCTGCTCGACTTTGACTGCTCGACTCCACCCAAATTTTGACACGTGTCATTCCTTTTGTACTTTTTATAAGAAAAAGTACAAAAGGAATGACACGTGTCAAATTTTGGGTGGAGTCGAGCAGTCGAGCAGTCGAGCATGACCAAATTGGGAATGAGGTCAAATTCTCGACCAAAACTTGAAATGTTGAAAAGTTTTTGGCCTAAATTGGGAATTTTCTCATAAAAAAATAAAAATAAAAATAAAAAATTGGGCAAACAATTTTTTGGGCTCGGCCCAACATATTTTTTATAGTTTGATGTATATTTGTTGCGCTGTTGATCTCATATTTCTACAAGTCAATTTTATTTTGCTTCCACATATTAAATTTTAATATGTTTATCACGTATCGAGAGGTATGCACCAATTGGAATATGATGTGATTTATGCCGTTTTCTTTATTTTACGTGTATTATCAATCACACAAAATGTTTACTTACACTTTCTTCTTATACTTATTAGGTTATCAACAAATGCTCATTGCCTTACCAAGGCTGTCAAGATTTGCTTTTTCATCTACATTATCAAGATTGGAGCACATGTGCATGGCCGTTTATTACATTCTTAGTTACAAACATTGTACTCTATACTACCATTGACTTATGAGTTGATATTCCTTTAGAATAAATGATTCATCCTGTTTACTTTGTGGTTTTTTCTTACTTTGTTTACACAAACTTTTTCTTTTGCACGATCTCATCTAAAAACCCGTGAGTTACCACGGGTCTATAAGCTAGTATATATATATAATTGAGAAGAAATCAAGACCATTGAAATATTTTAATTTTAATGTTTCAAAAATATTATTTGTTAGAGTGAAAATGGTATAAAAGTAAATGGATCATCTAAAAATTAATTGAGAAATGATGACACCTACAATTAATGTCCAACATTTCAAAATTTTAAATCCATATAGAACCTGGTTCATTCCTTTTCTTCTTCACGTACACATGTTTTTTAGTCAATCAAATCACTTTCATTGTAAATAAAATTCTTTTGTAACTATATGATTCATCTTTTTGTTGCACTTATATATGACAATCTTACTTAAATATATGATTCATCTTTTTGAATCATAATCAAATAAGTGAATCACAAATAAAAAAAACTTGTTAGTTTTTATTTGGAATCATATTCTTATTGAATAAGTGATTTACTATTTTACTTGATGGGTTGTTCTTGAATCATTGCATATCAATATAAAATGCTTCACTAAGTTCATCCCTTTTTTTATTCACAAATCCTAACATCTCAATAATAATAATTCACTAGATGATAGTATGATTCAATATTAATATAACGATTCACATTTACGACAATGAAACGCTATATCACTTGTGAGATGGATATTAACAAAATGACTATGATTCAATATTGATAATAATCGTTTGTCTCTACGTATTTATATACATCGAGTCCATAATAAGTTTGGAGATATGTTGTCTATTTGTATAGCACAAATAAGTAATTCATGTTTAGTTAAAGTTTGGAGATATATAATGGCTTTTATATTGTATCCCATACATTCTACAAGAAAAAAAAAAAAAAAAAAAAAAAAAAAAGGAAAAAAGAAAAAAAAGAGGAAATTCTAAGAGCTGTATCAAGTATGTTAGAACTATGTTGACTTTATGGTGAAGGTTGGTATATGTATATAACCATGTATGTGAAATTTGAAATAGTGAATTTCGATAGTTGGATATCCGAAATTCAGATATTCGAAATTTTGGATAAACGAACAACTTATTATCTAGAAATCTGAAAAGTAAATCATCCACATAAACTATATAAAAGGGGTAACACGTTAAGGACAAAACTAGCTTGATTTCTTGAATCAATAAAATAACTCCAAAATAAACTTAAAAGAAAATTGCTCATCAACGAATATGCATATAATAACAAACCAAGATTCAACTATTTGTACCTGAAAGATTAGTTACAAATTCTAAATGCAGCCTCGAGAAGGACATAAGATTCAACAATTTCGTGGTAGGATGTGCAAGACTTATGTGTGTAAGTCAACATTTCGAAAAGATTTGAGTCAGCAATTTTGAACAACTGTGTGTGTTTAATCTTTCATGAAGGTTTAAGTTTGTTTTGGGGATTTATAGGTAACCCTATTTGCGGTACACTGTGTAGGTTGTATTTGCTACTTCCTAGCAGTGTCACACCCCCATGAAGAAAAGACATGGATAAGATCAATAATCACGGATGCAAGCGAAGCAGATCTCTACAATCGATACATATCTTCAGTTTATCGGTCTATAACCACCATGACAATCGTTGGCTGTTGGTCTCCATGCCGAGAGTACATATCCGAGAAGTTTTTTGTAGTCATGCACATGATCTTCCCTCTTGGCCTCACAGGTTACCTTATTGTTAACATTAATTGGTTGTAGAAGGCAACCGTCACACCATGGAATACGTAAGCATTAATTATTTTTTATTTTTATTATCATAATTTTTTAAAATTGACCAGCTTTATTTGTTAAGGAAAAAACTAAAATATGTTATAATTGTTTCATTCTAGAGAAATAGCATTGGAACAACATCAAGTTTCATGAATTGAAATCGTTTAACTACGAGGCTCTAAGAGCAAATAATAGCATACATGTGCCTAAGATTCTAAGACAGTTTGAATCAACAACTATTTGAGCAGTTGTCAAAATCAAGAGGCAAAAGCATTAGGCAGCATTTGTTTTTGCGGACAGTTAGAAAAGTTTAGAAAAGTTTATCTTTTCGACGGTGGCCCCAAAGAAACTCTCTTGCATCTGGTATGTTCAATGATCCAATAGTAACTTTATTTCAAATCAAATATGTTAAATTTAAAAATCAATTTTTGATAGATTTTACATTTAACATGAACTAAAAAGTCAAATTGTATGTTGAGATGTCCTTTGTAACTAACTGAAAAACAGTTAGCGGATATGAAGGTTGAATACTACCACAAAGAGAAGACGTTATCATTCATAATGATAGGGGAGAGCAACGAAACTAAAAAAACAAACCAAAACCCAACATTTATTTCATATATATATGTTCGGACATCTCATCTTTATATACATGTTATGAAATCTTATTATTTTATGACAAAATATTCAACTTACATTCTAGGATTTCTTGATTTAGGTTTTTTAAGATCAAAAAATATCCTTATTCATATATCAAAAAAATTGATCAGAATTTATTAAACGAATGGGTTTTATGAAATGTCAGTTTTAGAACTCATATAGAAGTTTTTCAAAAATTATAGATATTTGGATATTCGGATATATATAAAATTGTTATCCGAAATTTCGGATATCCGAATTTAAAGAACTTAGCCAAAATAATGGATCTAACATAAAACTTTCAACTCAAATCATCAAACTGAACTTTTGGTGCGCAGTTTGGTTTTAAAAAACTTAAAACCGAATTTTCAGTTGGGGGTTTGGTTTTAGCCAAAAACCGCCCCATGCTCATCATTACAAAATGAGGCGCCTAATGACGTGTATATAGTCGACTAGGGTGAAGTAGAAATCATTGATTGAGATCCAATGGGCAAAGAACAGTTGTTGGGTGTTTTGCATCGACTTGACATCTTTGGTGAAGTTGGTGCTATTTGTTGTCGGCCACAATCTTATACTTACCGAACCAAGATCAAGAGCCAACTTTTGCGGTTGAAAACCACCACTCTCATTAAAGAAATGCAAGCCCAAATGCCAGATAATAGTTCCATCCTCAACAACTTTCTCCAGGTTTGATTAATTTGATCACACATTAATATCTCGGGGTGCTTGGATTTGATTTTTGGACTTCATTATTGAATTTTTTGCTAATAAACATGATAAAGTTTTCTACTTTCTCTAAAGTTATCTTTTTCACCAAAATTGTCATGTTTGGCATTTACTCGGTTACCTTCATAGTAATTAATTAGGTTTTACAACATGAAACACTATGTTATCTGATTCATTTATTACTACGTATTATTTCTGAATCTTAAATAATCAGCTTTTGCCAAATCCAAAAACTATCTTATACTTTTCATTTTATTACTAGTTATAGCATCCTGAGTATGATCGAGTCACATAGTCTTCGTAATGGCACATTATGCAAGTAATCTGAAGCATTGATTGTAACTCTACAGCATCACAAGAAGTTTAAAGATCTGAACTTGAGGGAGTCATTGGTACAAAGCGGCCACGAGGATTTAGATGAAAATTACTAATCAATGAACTTACCGACAGTTGCTTGCTCGGGCAATGCTAGCAGGGTTGGACTCTACAAAGTGCTTCCTATATTAAGAAATAAGGTAGGCAGCTGGGAAGCTTATTCAGCTGCCAAGTTCATTGATGGAGCTTAAACTCATAACAGCCACATTTTTATGCAGAGTTATACATTTCCTCAAAAATGTTTCACATCATACTACTTAATCTTATTTTATGGGTTGGTTCCTTTATAGGTGAAATTTTTTGGATTCGGTGCTAAAAATTCAATTGTCACGTATGAAGATGGAGAAGAGATTAACTCGATTGAAGTAATTAGAGATAAAGACAAGCTTTTTATTGGAGATATCCCTTGATGCATAATTTAAAAGTTTGATAAAGAAGTCTTGGTGTTCTCTAGATTTATACCATATTAGTATAGTTCAAATGCCTAATGTCAGTACTCAGTATCAAGCTAGATATTAATATGTTTGGAGATATATTGTTTACTTGTATACCACAAATAAGCAATGCATGTTTAGTTTAAGTAGGGGAATCTGGTTAGATGGCTGCTATGTTGTATCCCATATATTCTACAAGTGAAAAAAA
>LBNU01019347.1:0-37725 GCA_014162995.1 Artemisia annua
TGCGACAAGTGCAGATACTATGCTCATCTAGATTGTGCAACAGCTAGACAAGAGCCGTTCATGTCCATCCTCATGTCTCCTGGTAAGACTACTACTGTACATATCAAATTTAGACTTTATCACTGCATAAATGCATAGCGATACACATGCTAAAGAGTAGCAAAATATCTTTTTTGTGCTTCAACTTCTTAGAAAGTGCAAGAAAGACGAATAAGTTTGGATTTGGCCGAATCCACTCAACAACACTAAATCTGAACAATGTTGTCGTTTAAGTCATTCAAGTTTCATATTACTATAGACCTGTTACTACAGGTAACATTTACAGAAAAAGTTAACTTAATAATCCGAAGTTTAATAAATGTTTCATTTAACTAACTCAGTTTGAATATCTGTGGAAATAAAACTTGGTGCAGTAAATAGGAGTGAATGAGAGTTTAAAATTGGTTACTAGCTAGACGTTTCACGTTTCTTAATGAATATTGTATCACACAAAAAAAAGTCAAAATTAAATATCGCACTCTTTGTATCCTGCAAATATCAATGACTAGGTATAAACACCTGCACTCTTTTAGTAAATGAGTTTTGAATTGTTGTGATACTTTTTGATGGTTGATCAGGTATGGGAAGACTCCTTAAAAACTTCAAAGATGATGACTATCCTCATCTTGTTCATCTTCCGTTTCCCGATCAAACCATGAACCTAATAAAACACTTATTTTCTAAAGAAATTGAGTGTAGTACGTCAGAAACTAAGGAAGCGAAGCAGACACACATTAGTCATCAGCATCCACTAATTCTCATGGATACTATGAAACCAACATCCTCAACGCTTACATGTCATGACCCAATGAAAAAGGTTGAACTGATTTGCAACGGATGTGTGAGACCAATTATGGATTCGCCATTTTACACATGTGCCGATGAGGATGGACATCATTGCAACTTTGCACTCCATGAATGGTGCGCCCGATTGCCTTCTGAAGTTAAAAACCACCCAGGTCACCCACAACATACCCTTGTTTTCATGCCAAAGGTTCCTTATAAGCCTTTTGGCGTGTTCAAGTGTGATGTTTGCAGCTACCAGTGCAATGGATTTGTCTATTGTTGTGTCAGCTGTAAATACAATGTTGATGTCTGCTGTGCGTTCATACCTGACAAGATCACTCATAAGGCCCACGAAAATCACCTCCTTTCAAGAGTACTTACCAAAAGAGTTCACGACAATGGCGTCGTTTATGTTTCTGGCAGATTGATTCGGACGAGTTTTCATTCAGTTGTGAAGATTGTGGTTTCCATCTACATCCTGGTTGTGCTTTGTTAGTGAGCGAGACAATTAGACACAAGTACGACAAACACCCTTATAAGCTGAGTTACTTACCAATTGAGAACCATAAGGGTGATTACTTTTGTGATATTTGCGAGGAGCAATTTTATCCGGAGCGGGAGGGAAGTTTCTATCATTGTGAAAAGTGTGTCCAGTCTATGCATCCTGCCTGCTCTATGCCGATATTTCGCCACAAAAATCCCACTCCTCAGTCGTTTTCAGGTACATCCTGGTATACAATTGTTCATGGGTATGTGAATATAAAGTTTGGGGGCCGACTTAAAAGTGAATCACACCCACACCCTCTTTCATTTGTTCAAGGGCTTACGAGTGATGGTCGATGTGCAAAATGTGGTTATGTATTGGAGGACAGGATGATCTTTAAGTGTCTACAGTGTGAGTTTGTAATTCATTATGATTGTTTAATCCGAAGGCTCCGCATAAATTAGGATCATGTCTAGGCCCGCTTGGATTGTAATATTGATATTTGAGCTTATGTTATACCAGTATCTTTAATTTTTTATTTTATTTAACATCTTTAATTAAACCTTGTCAAATATTTTTGGTAATGCATACAGAATCGGATCATGATTTACTAAACATTTTTGTGTTTGTTTGTACATGTTGCTTTTAATTTATGATACTACACCTTTAAAAGTTCTATCGTAATTTGTAAACCTATAAAAAATTGATTTTGGAATTAATTTTACAGTTAGATAACCTTTTTTAGGATTTAGATTTCTTATTATTTTTCGTCTTTGATGCATCTATTAGTTGTTAATGTAACTGAGTTCCTTAGACTAAATCACGGTTAAAAAGAAAACCAGCTCAAGTGAATTGAATATGTTGTTCAATAATGAAGGTCCAAGTGTTGTTTACTGAAAAACACAAAATTGTACTCGTAATAACTCAAGTGGTAACTATTTTATTATGAATAAAAATAGCTCACTTTTAAAGTCTGTATCTGATAGCTATTTGTGTTTGCTGATTTAATTGAATCTGAATAATAAAATACCTCTAACACGGTTGTTAATGATAGATGAGGTTACTATATTTAACTAATTATATATTTTGCTTTAAAAAAAAAAAAAAAAAAAAAAAAAAAAAAAAAAAAAAAAAAAAAAAAAAAAAAAAAAAAAAANGTGTACGTATAGATTAAACTTTTAAATAGGATAACATGAGTTCTTATTTATATCTAACGTACATAGTAAAAAGATATTTTAATAGATGAAAGTTTAAAACTAATATTTATTTTAAAAGTATTTAACGTATATTAAAACTAATTCGTACATTTATAAAATTTTATAAGTTTAATGGAGGGAAATCTCAAACCAATACTAAGTTCATATATAAAGTGTAGGGGGTATAAAGTGTAAGGGGTTATTTGTTTATTATCTAAAGTTATCAAAAAATATGGAGATTTATAATTTTACACTTAACTCCATATAATATATTTAAAATTCAAAATTCAACCACTAATGTTTTATTAATTACCTCCTCATTTTTTAAGTTTTTATTTTCATAAATTTGACACTTATATTTTTATGTGTTTTTTTTCCTCAATCAAATTCTCCACCAAATTTATTAAGGTTTGACCAAAATCAATTCAATTTTGACTTTTTATTGGCCAATCATATTGCTCGATTTCGCCTATGTGTCAAAATTGAGCATTCCTATTGGTCCAATTTTTTTTCCACTAAGATTGTTTTGTCAAAAAAACTCCAAAATGATGTAATTCTTTTATTATATAAAAGATGTAACTGAGTTCTTTAGACTAAATAAATCACGGTTAAAAAGAAAACCAACTCAAGTGAATCGAATATTTTAGTTGTTCAATAATGAAGGTCCAAGCTAGAGCATCCACAATGGCAAAAACTAGAATAGCTTTTCACTATTTAGATAAGTCTTTTGAAAGGCTTTTTTTTCATTGCATGAAAAGCTTTTTGAAAAGCTTCTTAGAAAGACTTGGTATACTCCAAGTCTTTCATCAAAGTGATATGTATTAAATGTAGTATGCATTAATTGCATTAAATGTAAAAAGTCATGAAAGACTTTTGCCATTGTGGATGCTTAAGTGTTGTTTACTGAAAAACACAAAATTATAAAAACGTGTTTAAAGTAATTTTTTTTTTCTTCAAAAAAATCTATTTATGAATAAAACTAGCTCACTTTTAAAGTCTGTACGTAGCAGGTAGGTATTTGTGTTTGCAGATCTAATTGAATCTGAATAATAAAATATCTTTAACATCGTTGTTATTGTTATTGACACATAAGGTATAGTACAACACTGAATATATGTTTTGTTCTAAAAAAAAACTGAATGTTGAGAGATGAAAGAAGCTGGTGTGCACATTTTTAGTCCTTAAGAATTACTGTATATATATAGGCATAGTACAACACTGACCACTATAGTCGATAGATAAATTCGATCTGTCACACGCTTAAAAATCTAAGTAACCAATCATTGTGGAAGCCTGTGATAAAAGCCTGTGACTATTGGTTTCAAACTGGTTCGGTCCCAAACTTTGAACAAGACTCGAACTTTGAACTAGTGATTTAAGCCTAAACTTTGACTAAAACAATGTCTTTTAAAGGTAAGAGTAAAAGAAAACCAGGTTTAAACTTGTCTACCAATTTACAAATTGCTCAACAAAAGATCCTGATATTAACAAGGAAAGACAAGATCTGAATCCAGTTATGTTTATATTTTCATTTACATACACAACACGCTGTCCAGTGATGGGTTCATTAGACTGCCTTCTATGCGCACAAGCATTCTGCTAAATCGAATAATGTGGTTTCACATAGTAGTAGAAGTATTTTTTTCAATGGATATACTTATGAATGGGCTGAATTGAGTTTTGTTTTGTTTTTTTTTTTTTTTTTTTTTTTTTTTTTTTTTTTTTTTTTTTNTTTTTTTTTAATCTCTTAAGGAGTCAAATAAAATAATTAGCTAAGAAAACGGGTCCAAATGGGTCAAACCGCAAGTCACCAAGAACATATTTCTAGTGCATAAAAACTCTCAAATCGTTTTATCAAACATTAAAAATAATTAATGTTATAGTGTAGTTCTTGCAATCATTTTAACGTGCTTATCTATAAATAAAGTGAAAACGACCAAAAAGAAGTGTCCGCCAGTCGACCTGACCTGCACGGCACTTAAAACTACCCTTTTTGACCTGCTGCCCAATCCACTGGACTCGCCCATTTTTCAACCTATAGCACATGACTGGGATGTAATTTGTTCAAATAATAATAATGCAAATAGCATGTAGATGGGAATGCAAAGAGATCTATAAAGAAAGTAGATTTAACGCCGAAAGCATATGACGCAAATAATAATGAAGATGGAGAGATGGTTTACCACATTACGGACATTTTTTGGTCAAGATGACATACCCATCTGAATTTATCAAAGAAATCTTCATTTTTACTAATAGCCATTTCTACATTGGAAATAACATCATTGACATTACTGTCAGAACTAACTCTGCTGAGCAAATGACTGAATGTTGAAAGATGGTGAATCTTTATCGAGCCTTCAGTCCTGGATGGAAATGAAATTGCACCAACTAAACAAGCTTTTTGAAAAATGGGATCCACATCACCAATCAGCTTGACTACAAACTAGAGATGGCATCACCATTTGCAGACGTCTCTACTGAGATATCAGTATAATAATCTATTTCATTATGCATAAATTATGGCGCGCTATATCCCAATTGTTGAACATCTATTTTATCAATAGTTCAAATGGTGGAATGTGTTATAATTTCTTGTTGTACGTGGTTGATAATCGTAATTTTGAATTTGTTAGTAGAATTAAACATAGACCATTTACACATACACAGATTAGAGTATTAGACATTAGTCACTAATCAGTATGTTTGGTCAAATTTAGAGACATAGCATTATTCTTATTATTATAACCAATAGTTTATAGTTTTCTGATGACGGGTTTCAAATTTATTTGATGCATAACAAAAATATTTACATTATTTTGCAATGTTAAAGTACACAAGAAAGTTAACATTTATATGTCATANTGACTGGGATGTAATTTGTTCAAATAATAATAATGCAAATAGCATGTAGATGGGAATGCAAAGAGATCTATAAAGAAAGTAGATTTAACGCCGAAAGCATATGACGCAAATAATAATGAAGATGGAGAGATGGTTTACCACATTACGGACATTTTTTGGTCAAGATGACATACCCATCTGAATTTATCAAAGAAATCTTCATTTTTACTAATAGCCATTTCTACATTGGAAATAACATCATTGACATTACTGTCAGAACTAACTCTGCTGAGCAAATGACTGAATGTTGAAAGATGGTGAATCTTTATCGAGCCTTCAGTCCTGGATGGAAATGAAATTGCACCAACTAAACAAGCTTTTTGAAAAATGGGATCCACATCACCAATCAGCTTGACTACAAACTAGAGATGGCATCACCATTTGCAGACGTCTCTACTGAGATATCAGTATAATAATCTATTTCATTATGCATAAATTATGGCGCGCTATATCCCAATTGTTGAACATCTATTTTATCAATAGTTCAAATGGTGGAATGTGTTATAATTTCTTGTTGTACGTGGTTGATAATCGTAATTTTGAATTTGTTAGTAGAATTAAACATAGACCATTTACACATACACAGATTAGAGTATTAGACATTAGTCACTAATCAGTATGTTTGGTCAAATTTAGAGACATAGCATTATTCTTATTATTATAACCAATAGTTTATAGTTTTCTGATGACGGGTTTCAAATTTATTTGATGCATAACAAAAATATTTACATTATTTTGCAATGTTAAAGTACACAAGAAAGTTAACATTTATATGTCATACAGCTAAATAAGAAAACTGCTGAGCTAACAAATCAGTTATATTGAAGTAGTACACACTTGCAACTTGGTAAAAAAAGTTATAGTAATATCCATAAATCATAGTCATTAAAAAATGGAGATGTATATTTGGGCGGATTAGATTTATTTGGGTCGATTCGTGTACAGTTTCCGGTAATGACCAAACCACCCAAGATCCAAATTGAATAATATGTCTCTGGGACCAAATCATCGAAACATGGCTCAAATCAGTTGAGTTGGGCTCCATTACAACAGAACAATATGATTCAAGATGAAAAACCAAGTTTGCTAACAATATCAATATAATATCTTTTCCAATGTAATAGGAAAGCTAAAAGTCTTCTAAGAATCAACACATTAGATGATTGTGCATTACCATTATTATTACAAAGAAACTAAACTTTGTGAATCAAAATATCACACACGCACTACCGTTAAAGTTGATGTTGAAATGAATGTGCAGAGACACCTATCAAGTTAAGAAACTTAAGATTGGGGAAGCACTTATTCAGCCTTACTAGGAGCTTGTCATCTAATCTAACAGATTCAAGTGTCAAACTTGTTAGCATTGGCATTGGACTCAAATTTTCCACAGATAACCATGCATTCTTCACCTCTAACTCAACAAGATTATGACCTGCATCAACAAAAACAGAACAATCAGCACCAGTGAGGAACATTTTTACAATATACCACAGTCTCATAACTTAGCATGGTTAAACATTGCGTAAGTCCAAAAGAAGATATGTCATTTCATAATCATCATTAATAACCCTTATTTTATATAACTGAGACCTGCTATACGATAGGACGATTAAAATAAGGTTGTCATTATGAACTGCAAATATACTGTTCGCATTTGATAAATCACCTTAATGGAAAAATATGTTTGATATAACTAGAGAATGATTAGTCACATAACCATAACTAAAATCCTACTGATATGGACAAGAATAAATGTCTAACTAGTAGGATCACACACAAAACCGATACAAGCATCTTATTTCCGCCTTGTTAGTAATGCTACTGATCTATTTTAGTAATATAGTTCTCTCATGTCACTGATGTTATCGAACTCTATGATCCTATCTCAGCAATTCTCTATACGCTGTCTGTCATGGGTCACAGTTAGTTAAGTAGTTAAAAGTCCCGTATAGTCAGAAGTTATACTGATTTTCCCTGGGTTTTAATTGATATAAGGATGCTGTAAAGATTGAATTAAGATTTGTGACGTGTATTGTCCAAATTATCCCAACGTAGTTGTTGAATTTTCGCCGAAACTATGCTAGAATGATGTAACTGGTGTTAATTGGTGGTTTGAATTGGTGCGTTAATAGGTTTTATGTGGTATTTGCTAAGCAGTCGAGTTAATAGTAATAGCGAAAAGTGACATTCAACTATCTGTGTTGTTCGGTGTGTATTGGATTTCATGTTGACAAATGGGATCGAGTCTTGTATTTATTATAGAACTATACATAGACTTCTTCGGAAAATTACCAAAATAAATATAAATAAATAAATAATAAAAAATAATAAATAAATAATATAAAAAAAAAAAAAAAAAAAAAAAAAAAAAAAAAAAAAAAAAAAAAAAAAAANAAAAAAAAAAAAAAAAAAAAAAAAAAAAAAAAAAAAAAAAAAAAAAAAAATCAGTATAGACTTCTTGACTATACGGGACTTTTAACTACTTTAACTAAACTGTGGACCCATTGACAGACAGCGTAACGAGAATCCTGCTGAGATAGGACTTCATAGATTTATTTATTTATTTATTTATTTATTTATTTATTTATTTTGGTATTTTCCGAAGAAGTCTTGTATATTCTATAATAAATACAAGACTCGATCCCATTTGTCAACATGAAATCCAATACACACCAACACACAGATAGTTGAAATGCACTTTTCGACTTATATCTAATACTCGACTGCTTAGAATACACATAAATACATATTAACGCCAATCAACCACCAATTAACACCAGTTAATCATTCTACATAGTTTCGGCGAAAATTCACAACTAACGTTGGATAATTGACAATAACGTCACAAATTTAATCAATTTTACAGCATCCTTACTATCAATACCAGTTTATCAATCAATTTATGTACAGCATCACAATATACAAAATAAACGCAAGATTAAGATTAGCATAAATAACAAACTTACAATACGAAGAAACCAACGACAGAAGAACTGATCTACGTCGACAAGACTGAAGCCAGAAATCCGATATCGAAAGCGATTTCATCTCTCCACTCACCCTAGGCAACCACAACTTAACAAACTCACCATCAGTTAAGTACATATCCTCACTATCATGGTACGACAGATCACGAAGCTCATTATCATGCCTATGCGTACCGTTTCAACAACTTTTAACTTCGATATCATGTTCATGAAAACTGTCTTGAAATGTGTGATAGCTTGTGATGAACTTGAAACAGTACTAGGTCTTGAGTTGAGGTACCGTTTTAAGGTGCATTGGTGATTGATTGATCGAAGGTGTGGATATGCAGTTTCGAAAGTTTTCGAAGCAATTCTGCACCAGGATATGTCGGCTAAGTCGTCGAGTGGACTCAGTATTTCGAGAAATAGAGGTTCAGGGAGTTTGTCCATGGAAACTGAATTGGTTTTTTGTTGAAGAGAATGAGAGAGTATAATGTGTTTTATTTATAATGACAGTTGAGATATATACTTAAAGCGTAACTAACTTGCATAACAGAACCACTGCCAATAACAATAATAACTGTTTTACCTCATGACAATTGCTATAGTATAATAGTAAAGTTAGTATCGTAAATGTCACAATGACAATAGACGTAATTTCTCTTTACTGTGTTACAAGCGACATGGAAGTATATACAAGGGCAAATGCGTTAGTCCCTAGTGTGCCGTATATACAAGGGCGGAGCTAGTAGGGTGTAGACGACGGTATATAACAGAGATTGTGGAAGTCAAGCAGAAAGTGATGTCGAATTCTCATCCTTCACAATGAAATCAAATGATGAGAATTGTATAAAGATTGAGTTAGTAAGAATAAATTTTGAAGTTTGTAGCAATTTCCAAGTGACAGTAACTTAGTAAGTGTAGTACCATTTATCACAATAAGTATTTTTGGAATTTGAACGTTTTTGTTGGGGCCAGCTTGTAAAATATTTATTTTAGGGGGCCAATATACACAACGCTGAAATTTTTGTATTATAGATGACTAAAACCAAAAGTAAAATGGTATAAAATGTTTATAGGGTCGAAAATTTGTGGTGGTGTGGGTAATGAGTTGTTTCCGAGAGCCGTGAAGCTAGTCATAAACACATTGATAGCCGACCCCATCCAGTAATCCAAATGTAATTTGAACTTTGAGTATGATTGAGGGTTAGGATTACAAACACCAAAAATAAGATGGCACGATATTTGGTTGAAGGACTATACCACCACTGGTTATGAAGCTTTTATAGTCATAAGCCTCTATAACGCCAAGTCAGTTGAAACGAACTTATAAGGGGTTTATATAAGCTAATGCAGCCATTTCGGCAAACATAACCGATAGTGTGCAAATCATCTTCCATCAACAATTACCCTGTAAGAGCTGAGATGGTTCACAAAGACCTTGTGTCAGGTGGCACGACGCCGAAGCTAGTGCCAACAAAGGACCCCTCATGTGTGAAGGAGGCGAGTGACGGGAATAGGCTTGAGCCCAAGAGAGCTAATTTTTTTTTTTTTTTTTTTTTTTTTTTTTTTTTTTTAAAAGGAATTGAAAGAAGAAAATGGTGAAGTTAATAAGTTCGCTTGAGCACCATGTAAATAGTCATTTTGACACTTTCTATTTTCTTCTCCGCTCCCTCCACAACTCTCCACATAAAAGTAAGAAAACCCCAACTCATAAATCAGTAAGCCCCTGATTGTCATCTCCGATGCACAATTCTGATGTCAGTAAATCCAGCATTCTTTCATTCAAACCACGTCAAGTTATTCTTCTTTCTCAACAATCCAAAATTAAAGAAGATAAAATTAGTACCACGCCAACTCTTGATGAATCTTTACTTGACTATTTTCACCGTAACGGGTTCCGTAAAACTGTTAAACGCTTTCAATCAGAAGCTCAAATTCAGGTCCATTTTCACTCACTTTTTTTAACATTTCTTTATTTCATTCTTTCTATGGATAGATGCTTAATTATTGTTTTATAACTACACTAGTATCTTATATTTAACCCGTTTTTCGGTTAAATAATGTCCAAGTTAGTTAGGTTAAGTTTAGAAGGGTCTGCGGAAAAAAGGTTAAGGACTTTAGGGTATGTTTGGGGAAACGGGCTGGAGAGCTTATAGTATAAGCTCGGAGCTGGAGCTTATTAATGTAAAATCGCATAAAAATACATCAAATTATAAACCCCTATAAGCCTGTTTCAATTGGCTTGGGCTTATGGAGGCTTATGGCTTACAAAAGCTTCCATAAGCCTGTGTGACAACAAAACTTATTTTATAAGCTAGCTTATTTTAAAAGCTCAAGCCTCTTGTAAGCCCCTATAACAAAACTTATATGTCCAAGTTATTTAGGTGTTTTTGTTTTTTGGTAGGTTATTCATACCCCGCCCAAAAATGATTATCATGCCCCTCTCCTAATTAAATGACAAAAAGTACAGAATATTTGGTGTTTTCAAGTGCATTATTACGGGAGACAAAATTATCAAAAGACAAAAAGTACCGAATAAGTGTTTGGATTAGACTAGAAATGACCAAAAAAACTGAAAAGTAAAAAAAAAATAAATGTACTAATCTGATACTGTTCTGAAAGCGCCTGCCGATATAAGAGGAATGAACTACTTTTTTGAAAAGACAAACACAACCTTTGTTTGACCAATCTTCTTATGATTATTGTCATTTCAAGCTGTTTCATAGTTTGTGTGTTGTAAAAGTGATTGTGGTAAATAATCAGTTTTTGGATAGTTACTTTAGGAGTAGTAATAATGTATGTAAATGATTATGATTATCTGTTTGGTTAGGTTGTTTTACATGTAAATTCGTTATTCGTTAATGTTAGTATACGCACTGATTCTTTGGATAACATAATTGCATCCAAATGTGTCCTGCATTTTGTTATAGCTGATTATTTCATATTACATAGTTAGTTTCAGAAGACAATGCCAAACATCCCTTAAGCTGGCAATTGCTTAAAGCAGAATTCAGGGATCATGTTTATATCGAGTTTAAGCAAAGCCTTTGAATCATGAGTGATAAGAACCTTTATTCATCAACGACCTTTAGGTAAGTTATACTCATATCAAATATGACTTTTACAACAATAGCTGATAAATTTGACCTTATATAATCAGAATTGTATTCACTTTTTATCAAACTATCTGAACTGAGTATGGTGGCATTGTTTAAGACGTATGTCTAAACACATGTAACAAACTAAGAATGCTGGTAGGATGTAACACGCGCATTGAGTTATTCTAGTGGAAAATCATGTATAGATTCCGGTTGATGATGTTGCATTGTGGCTACTTAAGGCCGGAACTTATAGCTATATAACTAGTGATGTGTGATGTATGGTTGTAAGGTGGAATTGCAATTTCAGAAATAGTTGAATTTCACAGACGTGTAAAGCATATAAAGGAGGATAAAAAGATTGATTCTTTTTAGCATTGAGTTTGCTTTAGTAGAGACGTTGTTTTGAATTACACTTTGTCACCATTCCACTAGGAATGACTTTAGTAGATATGGCTGACAGCAAACTACAAAGGATTAGGACTTGATAAATAGCAATCTTGTTTGTCTTAATGTCTTGTGAAAACTGTAAATGCAGAAATAGGTGCACTATTCTTTCTTTTGAAGCGGACTAAGAAAGAATTTGAGTAAAACTTGCAACATTTGCTCCAATTGCCATGCCTAGATTTACTAATAACTTAAACTTTATTAGTTCCTAGAAATTTACCATATGTGATTAAGGACAACTAAAGTATAATGAAGCTGTTGATTTGTGTTGGTTATAAAGTTATGTAGGCTTCGTTTATAGACACAGTTGTACAAATGTTGGTTATAATGTCTCAGTTGTTGAAAATTAGTTGAGAGGAAGCAAATCATGTTTCAGTTCGACATACAAGTATAGGATCAGGACTTTGTTGACGCTTTACAATTGCCTTATATCACGACTTGATCATGAGGAACAAAACGGAAAATAGAATTTTTAAGTTTAAGTTATGCTTTGTTCGAAATAATGGCGAGTTATGAAAGTGTTCTTGGATCATTGGGCAATCAGTGCTTACACACGTTCTAATAATGATCACGTTGTGAGTAACTTGCTTGGGGCTTATGTATGTTGAGCTGTCAAATAAGCTAAAGTTTTCTTAGATTCACTTTGTAAAAGTGGCATCCTTCTAATATGTTTACAACTTTTAGCCCTTTCTACTTTTTGGTACATCTTATGTCCTATGTAACTTGATCAAATGAACCTTGGCGCCTTTGATGACCGTGTGGTCTTTCTATGCAGAGTGATGCCTGGAAAGCTTCTCCTTCTTTGCTTCGTTTGGAGGACATATTCTGCAAATACAATGCTTGGTAAAATGGAAAGAAAAGCACATTCTCTAGTTATATTTATAGCTATTGTATCTTGCATGTATAGGAAGCAGTTTTTGTGATGCACTGATTTTAATAACCTACTACCTTTTATCATATGAAATGTATTTAGAGCATTGTCATCTTGTGGTCTTTAAGGTCCAAAAAACTTAGATGCTCCAAGCTTTATGAAATGCATACCTTCAGCATCTGTAATTACTTGCTTGTTGCATTCAATCAATAAATAATAAATTAAATTCTGGCGTGGATTTTTTTCTCTTCATTCATCATACCTTCAGCATCTGTGAATTCACTTATTTGCTTGTTTCAACCAATGTAGTTAATTTTTCTTTCATTGGCTTAAGCTTCTATTATTTATGTTATGTTATGCAGCAATGCTGAAAGTAATGCAAACAGCAGCAACAATCCTGGTAATTTACTAAAATCTCTGACGAACATTTATTTCTCTTAGAGGTGGCAACTTCGACTCATTTTCATATCATGAGTCGATTTGGGTTTTTTTCTCATCTCAAACGGGTCAAAATGAGTTTTTTGCTAAACTGGGAACATCCATGAAGGATCAAATTGTCTGAAAGTCGACCGAAGTCTATTGTCAATGCATAGAACCTTCTGAATTGTTTTATTTAAAGATTCAGGTTACTATTTTGGTGCTATTGTTTTTGTGATCATATTTGTCACATTAACTATATAAGTTATCTTTTTTGAAAATTATGGACGAAAAGGTGTTTGCGTTTGTCTCCACCTGGTTGCAATCCCATCCCGTTACCCAATACGCCAATATTGCCACCTAGTTTTTGAATATGCTACATTGCTCTTATCTTTACATAGTACATAGACGGACGGTGTTTACACTGGATGTGTTTGTTGCATTTTAGGGAAAGATGAGGCTCTAAAAACAGATAAGGTGTCCCCTACCAATGTGGAAAAGCCCACCAAGAAGAAAAAGAAAAAGGGTACTGTCGAGAGTGACAATGGTGTTATTGAAGATCAGCCAGAAGTCACTGATAAAAAGAAAGAATCTAGTAAGAGTTGTGCCCAAATATCAGAAGATACTAAAGTCGATGAACAAGAAACGAAACCAAAAAAGAAAAAGAAAACCAAGCATTCTTCAACTGATGAATTGGAGAAGCCCGTAGATGATACTCTAAATGGATTGAAAATAGATGATTTAACCCAGAAAAGTAAGGACAAGAAGAAAAAGAGTATAAAACAAGATAACTTAGAGGCGTCTACTACAAATGAAATTGAATTAGTAACAGGAGTTGCAGAAAAAGAGAGAAAGAAGAATAAAAAGAAGTCGAGCATTGAATATGCTGAGGATGAAGTGAATACAGTGAAAACAAACATCGAAAATGAAATTAAAGTAGTAACAGAAGTTGCAGAAAAAGGTAGAAAGAAGAAGAAAAAGAAGTCAAGCACTGAATCCACTGTCAATGAGGATGAAGTGAACACAGTGAAAACTGGCACTGAAAATGAAATTGAATTAGTAACAGAAGTCGCAGAAAAAGAGAGAAAGAAGAAGAAGAAAAAGAAGCCGAGCACCGATTGTGTTGTCAATGAGGATGAAGTAAACACAGTGAAAACCGTCACTGAGAATGAAACTATTTCTAAAAAAGAAAAAAAGAGTTCCAAGAAAAGAAAAAGATCATCGTTTGATGATGATGAAAATGTAAATCCTATTACTGAGATGACAGTCATTGAGGAATCCAATCGCCAAAAGACTGAAATTTCCGAAGAAAACAACAAAAGTGAAGGTAACAATGCACAAGAAACATCTAATAAACTGCTTGATGAACAGACAAATGGGAAAGTCAAGGTAAATGGTGGAGAAAAAGTCTGGTGCTCTAAAATCCAAGAAAAAAGATTGTAATGCTACAGCCGAGGTACGTTTACCATTTTCTCATACGTTGATCTTTGATTTCTCGTAATTTTGACAAAAGGGGCGGGTCAGGTAATGGGTCAAAATGGGTATCTTTGGGTACAGGTCTAAACATAGCATGTCCCGTTGACTCAAAACATTGTAGTACAAAATTCTATAATAATTTGTGTGCCAAATATCTTTTTTAACGAAACACACAGCCACACACACACTAGTACATACCTTTCTCCCAAACCTACAACCACTTAGATGAGGAACACTCTAGTTACAGTTTGGATACTGCTAGGCCAAAGCCTTGTTGGTAATTTGTGTGCTAAATATAATTGCATTAATAAGTTAGTTTTTCTCAATAAACTGAGTATTGGGTTGTATGCCAGCTCTAAATTTTGCCTGTTTTATTTCTTATACTCCGTATGTTTTTTTATTTTTAACTTTTAACATGTGCTGTTGTGTAGAACCGAGAATCTTCTTTAAGTCTGATTCAATCATTCTCTATTGCATAAAGAATTTATTCGATAGATTGGTTTTTTTTTTGCAGCCAAAGACTCTAAATGCATTTCAAAGGGTAAAGATTGAGCAAGTGGAGTTTGCTCATGAGAAATTACAAGATAATTCTTATTGGGCAAAGGTGACAATTATCCTATTATGCATAAAACTTTATTACTCCATGTTTTAAGGAGACGAGTAAAGGAATTCTATGCACAACCAGTAATCTTAAAGTATTAATCTTAAACTGTATACCTGCAGGATGGTGCAGAGATCGGTTATGGTGCTAAAGCACAAGAAGTTCTTGGTCAAGTGAGAGGGAGGTATGTTTAGTTCCTATTTTCAAATCGTTACATAATCTTAACTCACATTTACCCAAAAAATGTGTCATTCATAAAGGTGGCAATTAGGAGGGCTGGACAGGTGGGTGATGGGTCAAAACGAGCTTGTGTCACGCAGTTTGTTTTTTGGTATGGGTCAAGCGATTTGGGCTGGGTTGACTCACTATAAAAATACAACTGGAACTTGGAACATTGTAGATAATTACTGAATTTCGTGGATTAATTGGTAGATTGTTGGACCGCTCTTGGGTCCCTAATCCCTAGGCATTTGAACTAATGTAGCAAAATGCCAAAATGGGATGTGTCGGGTGGCTGGATGGGTTGAATACTTGAATATAATACCAAAAATATAATAAAAGGCCTTACTTTTTTGAAGTGATTTGTTTTACATTTAAGAATACATGGAACTTTTGACCGTTTTCCTTTAAGCTACTTTTATCGATTTTATTCATTTTATACATTAGAAATAAATGGGTTGAAATTGTCATAGTTTTGAAGCATCCAGACTATTATGTTACTATTTATCAAATGTATTTCGAGATCAATTTGTGTTGGTCTCTTACCAAGTAGAATTTCAAACTGCAGGGACTTTCGGCATGAGAAGACAAAAAAGAAGCGTGGAAGCTATACAGGAGGTCTAATTGATCTACAGTCACATTCTGTAAAGTTTAGTTATTCCGACGAGGAGTGATTCTTAAGGTCTATGGCTCTCACTTGGTTGTCCCTTACCTGAATTTCTAATCTATCATGTGTACTACCAAATGATACCAAAGTGGCCTTGTAATCAAATGCTACCAATTTTGCCGAACCTAGGGTTTCAAATCAGCTGAGATGAGTTTGGGGAGGATTTGATTTCAATTTCAGAGCTCAAATAGCCCCAAAATTTTAAAATAGAAGTCATGCTTGAATCTGATATTAGATTATACGGTACTGTATTTACTTATTTAGGGATAACATATTTATAGGCTATTCAATTCTAGTGTTGCAAATATGACAATGAGGTCAAGTGTAAAACAACATTTGAGGCAGAAGAGTGACCAATCTTGTTCTGCAAGATGAGAGGTTTTATTTGCACTCACGTGGCCAAGATTAAGGGGGTGTTTCTTTTCCACTTAATGAGTGGGCCTAAACCTTTGTTTCCTTTTATTGCGAAAATAAATATATCTTCAAATCACTTAATTTAAGAATCGGCCCCTAAGTCAATATTATGGACAAAAAGGTTATTTATGCAAATTTAGAACCAAATTGGTTTTAACTTTTAACACATCTTAAAGTATAAAAGTCTGAAGTGAACTGTAAATTTGAAGTTGATAATTGGTATATAAAATAGTAAGATTTTTTTTTTTTTTTTTTTTATTTATTATTTATTTATTTATTTATTTATTTATTTTTTCTCTCCCTTTATCGATATAATAAGAGCGTTTTGCCGTTAAATTTTTTTTAATCGATATAAAGATTTAGTATCTTGTATACTGTTTTGAGTTAGATAAAAATCACACCATTGTGATATATAACTTTTTGTCAACTTGCTTGCTTTTTGTTTTGTAAAACAATGATCTATTGTTTGTGTCTTAGGAATTTTAAGAGAAATCTTTATCATGTGACAAGTTTTAGGCAGGAATTGATACGTAGATGACATGTAAATATTCAGTGATTATAAATATTCAGTGACATACATTAGCGTTACTTCTTAACTAGCAGGGTACCCGCGCGATGCGGCGACAGATACCCTGTGACTATATTTTGTGGCGAGCAAATATTGTTCGACTACATTTTTTTTTATATTTTTTATAACAATTACCATACAAATGAATAATAATTTAAATTAAAATAAATTTAAGCAATAATAGTTATATATCATTTTTTAGCATTTTCTAGTAAGATTAGCTCTAGATATGTTATACAATAAATTTGTTTTTTAATATTATGTTTTATTTGATCAAAGTGTTCACGTTTCACAAAAATATTTAAAAAGCTTATACACACTGTGGAAAACTAGAAGGGGGGTTGAATAGTTTACCTCTTTTTATCGTTAATTATCTTGTTAAAATCTTATTGAAACTTTCGTGTAAACAAGATTTAGATTTGACGTTATATCAAAGACAAACACCATAAAGTATTAATCTTAAACTGTATACCTGCAGGATGGTGCAGAGATCGGTTATGGTGCTAAAGCACAAGAAGTTCTTGGTCAAGTGAGAGGGAGGTATGTTTAGTTCCTATTTTCAAATCGTTACATAATCTTAACTCACATTTACCCAAAAAATGTGTCATCCATAAAGGTGGCAATTAGGAGGGCTGGACACGTGGGTGATGGGTCAAAACGAGCTTGTGTCATGCAGTCTGTTTTTTGGTATGGGTCAAGCGATTTGGGCTGGGTTGACTCACTATAAAAATACAACTGGAACTTGGAACATTGTAGATAATTACTGAATTTCGTGGACTAATTGGTAGATTGTTGGACCGCTGTTTGGGTCCCTAATCCCTAGGCATTTGAACTAATGTAGCGAAATGCCAAAAATGGGATGTGTCGGGTGGCTGGATGGGTTGAATATAATACCAAAAAAAGAATAATAAAAGGCCTTATTTTTTTGAAGTGATTTGTTTTACATTTAGGAATACATGGAACTTTTGACCGTTTTCCTTTAAGCTACTTTTATCGATTTTATTCATTTTATACATTAGAAATAAATGGGTTGAAATAGTTTGAAGCATCCAGACTATTATGTTACTATTTATCAAATTATTTCGAGATCAATTTGTGTTGGTCTCTTACCAAGTAGAATTTCAAACTGCAGGGATTTTCGGCATGAGAAGACAAAAAAGAAGCGTGGAAGCTATACAGGAGGTCTAATTGATCTACAGTCACATTCTGTAAAGTTTAGTTATTCCGACGAGGAGTGATTCTTAAGGTCTATGGCTCTCACTTGGTTGTCCCTTACCTGAATTTCTAATCTATCATGTGTACTACCAAATGATACCAAAGTGGCCTTGTAATCAAATGCTACCAATTTTGCGGAACCTAGGGTTTCAAATCAGCTGAGATGAGTTTGGGGAGGATTTGATTTCAATTTCAGAGCTCAAATAGACCCAAAATTTTAAAATAGAAGTCATGCTTGAATCTGATATTAGAGTATACGGTATTTACTTATTTAGGGATAACATATTTATAGGCTATTCAATTCTAGTGTTGTAAATATGACAATGAGGTCAAGAGTAAAACAACATTTGAGGCAGAAGAGTGACCAATCTTGTTTTGCAAAATGAGAGGTTTTATTTGCACTCACGTTGTGGCCAAGATTAAATGGGTGTTTCTTTTCCACTTAATGAGTGGGTCTAAACCTTTGTTTCCTTTTATTGCGAAAATAAATGTATCTTCAAGTCACTTAATTTAAGAATCGGCCCCTAAGTCAATATTATGGACAAAAAGGTTATTTATGCAAATTTAGAACCAAATTGGTTTTAACACATCTTAAAGTATAAAAGTCTGAAGTGAATTGTAAATTTGAAGTTGATAATTGGTATATAAATTAGTAAGGTTTTTTTTTTTTTTTTTTTTTTTTTTTTTTTTTTTTTTTTTTTTTTTTTTTTTTTTATCGATATAATAAGAGGGTTTTGCCGTTATAATTTTTTTAATCGATATAAAGGTTTAGTATCTTGTATACTGTTTTGAGTTAGATAAAAATCACACCATTGTGATATATAACTTTTTTGTCAACTTGCTTGCTTTTTGTTTTGTAAAACAATGATCAATTGTTTATGTCTTAGGAATTTTAAAGATATCTTTATCATGTGACAAGTTTTAGGCAGGAATTGATATGTAGATGACATATAACTAAGTATATCTTATAAATATTCAGTGACATACATTAGCGTTACTTCTTAATACTTCTATTGTGCGTGTATACGTTATCTCTTTCTTATTTTATTTTATCACATGAAGTACCTACGTTGTTACTAGTGTAGTGATATATATTGTTGCTCAAATTTCTTTGAAAAAGTCTGGTTGTATTTGTTAAGTAACAATTTTGCACACTTTGAAACTGTTTTACTTTTGAAATCTCAAAAGAATACTATATTTGTGGTAGTTAGTGATAAGTAAGTAAAAGTCGCAGGCTCTCATCACCCAAATACGATTTTTAACATACACAAAAATTATTTATTTCAAGGGAGTTAGATATTTTCATGCAAGTCAGATGTTAATTTAATATTTTAAAAACTGATTTTCTAATTGACCCGGTTAAGCGTGCGGTTTAACCTTTTCTTCTTGTCAAAATCATTTTCTGATCATCCGACCGGTTCATGGATTAACCGGGTTTTAAATCATTGTGTTCAGTTTAGTACCTGCAAATAGTTTAACAATTTTATTTTTGAATTAACTACCAAAAAAGCGGCATAATTGTTAAACACTATAATCAAAGAAAATCTTACCCGTTCACCTGTTTTATTTATAAATTGAATAAAACAATAGTATTATACATTGGTGGATCAATTCAGTCGTGGAATCGACAGTTACAAATGATTTGGAAGGCGGTCTTCCTCAACAGTGTCTCATTAGGTTGCTAATTCAAGATGGTATATGTTACAAATCAAGGTGTTTAGCCGTCGACGTATTGCAACATGTTTTTAACGTATTGCAACATGTTTTTATTGTTACATCCACATCTTGCTAACAAAAGGAACATGCATGTGTTAAGCTTTTGTAAAGGTTCCCCGTAAACGCCTATGACAGACTTTGTACATCAACACCATTTTCTTGTCCTTGTATCTAGAAGCTTTGTTCATATATTTTCTTGATGAAGGTATCTCTGAAGAAAGAAGTCATATTTTGAAGGTATGATTGTCTACATCTTACTTACGCATACGGTCATACCCCACTTCAACGAAATTTAAACACCTTCTTCCCGTCCTCATATCTAGATACTTAGTGAGTTAGTTCACATATTCTTAAAGAAAAAAAATATAGAAAGAATCATATTATGTATATGATTTCAATTTTTTACTCATGTATATATTTCACCTAGTTTGTGTGTCATCATGGTTTTTGGGTGTCACATTTATAAATATACAAACACATCATGACCATATTATAACTTTTAGTAGGACTAATCATGCTTAAATAAAAGCGAAACTATTACGTAGCTTTTAGTCATTCTCCCATGTGTTGTCCTTTTTCTGATAATGACAATATGATCGGTTATGTTTGGCGCAAAGTTTTTTGGAGCTTTTTAGGGCGATGAGCGGTGAGCAATGAGCTTTTTTATTTTTAGTGTTCGTTTGGCATGAGAGCTGTGAGCTTTGCTATTTTTTAGGAAAGCTCATTTTTCCAATGCTTGTTTATGAAGCTGTGAGCGATGAGCAGTAAGCTGTGGCTACTGTTCACAGCTAAGCTACTGCTCACAGCTCACATCTACTGCTCACAGCTACTTTTGCCAAACATAGCCGATATCTCATCCATCTAGATAGTGCCTTGATCCAAAACTGTTTGTTGCAAGAAAGTTCTGCCGACGCTCTGCTGCTCTAGTCTCAAATATAAAAGTTCTCTAAAGTGTCGTTTAATTTCAACAAAATTGTCTTGATTGAGAAAATCTCTTAATCTGCAAAGTGGGTGTGAGTTTGTTTGTTACTGACTTATTCTAAAAACATGGCTTAATAGAAAAAAGTTAAGAGGGCGATGTTTTTCCGATTAAGTCACTGAAATTTACATAATTATAATGTTCAAACACTTATTTAACATACAAAACAAACACATAAATATCGATTGAGATATTGTTATGTTTGGGCTCAAACTATTGTCAATTTGTCATATTGTCATCTTTAAGAAGCTAATAAAGTTAGAGCCTGAAAAAGTAGCTAATTTGCACTCAAACAATCATGTAACTATGTTTATACGAAGTTAATAGATTAAATGACAGGGATAGGGTATTTTGGAGTTAAGTTATAGATTTTGAGTTATAAAGGAAAAAACTGATGTGACAACACTTTTTACTATAACACGAGCCTATAGCTCCCAAGACACCTTTGTTCTCTTAGAGCACCAGGGATCCATGGTGCAATGGGTAAAAGTGCTGCCATCTCAACAATTTTTCTTATAAATATCAGAACCTATAACTCAGCGCAAAACACCCTCCTTCCATTTCTGGCATTATAGGATACCCCCTGGCCAACACATAACTCAATTAAACACAAGTACAACACACACACAAAAAAAGGAAAATATCCACGACGTGGGCTGGTCATCACGGTGCCATTGGTGCGAGACCCATAACGCCACTCACGATGTTGTTGTCGCGCCATAGCTTAGCGTTGTCGGATGGCACGAGGCTTATCAGCCATCGACACCATGTGCTCTTAAGGTCATAATTTGGCATAAACCATAAGAATAATTAGGAGCTATTTCTGTAATCCCCTTGTGGCCATGGATGTTCACTTGCGCCAACTCAGGGCCATCCAGAAATGTAATTGCTTTCAACAAGTGTACCATTTAAGGCAACGGGTTAGAGCAAAATCATTTTGTTTACTTTAGTTTCATGTAAATGTAAACGGACTAAGTTATGAGGTAATTCATGTTGAGGTTATCCGAGAGAACGGGTTTTTGATTCATGTACGCGGACTTAACCGGAATATACTTTAAATTTTCACGATGCAACATATTTTATAATTTTGTAAAATTTCCATAGTTGTGACGTACTCCATTTGAAGATATATATTTCTGTCACTTAAACTTTGACATAATTTAGGTGATGATCTATCCAATAGGTAATTTTTTCAAACACGACTGTAGATTTTAGTTACATTAATGACTTCAGATGATAACAACGTCAAATATATATAAGTAGATATCTTTGCCCGTACGTATCATGGGACAAAATAACTGAAATTTTTAATTAGCTAGCTATATAATTATTTTAATTGTCAACTTGGGCCCGTCATTTGATTAATTAAGGTGTTCAATTTGAGATTGGTGTCTATCATTTATAATATTAGCTTTGACGGAACCAGGATGCGTCCTCTATGGATTTTTGTTTTTTAGTGTTAATATTTAAAAAAAAAATCCGAACCTTTTTTTTTTTTTTTTTTTTTAAGTGCACCTGATGACTTAGTGTTCTGGTTCTATCCCTGAATATTAGTAGAGTTGCAAACTAGCCATGTCGAATATGAGTAGATCTAGGTTTTAATGAAGAACTCTCTTGTTTTGGTAACCTTGGTGTTCGATGTCTGGTTATCTGATGTCACACAAACTCACACCGAATAAAGCTTTTTCTTTAAAAGAAGACCGGCGTGACCATGACAAGAAATGATCACACCATATTAAGGGGGTATTGAACCTGGACCTCTTAACTATTTGATTGAGGTTGTTGGTAAACTTGTACACTTTTTGGTGGTTGTTTAATAAAGAAATCTTGATCTTAGCTCGAGCTAGTGTTAACATTGTTAAAACACGAAAAAGTATAAAAGCTTTGGTAAAGTATTTTAGTCAAGTTTTCAAAATCTCGATTTTGAGTAGCAAAGTGATTCAAGTTTGTATGTATGCACGAACCGGATGAAGTTTGATATACGATCAACTCAAATTCCAACTACTCAGTAAAATCCAAATCCTTTCAACCTTTAGCGCAATCCACGACATATTTTATACACATGCAATGTTTTAATTTTGGTTCATACACATTAATTAATGCTTTAGACAAAATGGTATATAAAAAATCCATAAGCTAATACGAAAAGATAAACATCTATCGAAAAGAACAAGGAAGGAAAGTCAACTACAACCGTCACAACTACTAGACAAACCTGTCATGTTATTTTCAACTAAATATTTTATACATATATAATAAACAAAACACTATTTAAAATATATTGAATTTGTTATGACATACCTAACATGTTAAACATTATTGTGACCAAAATTCGATGAAATAAAAATGGTTTAGCGAACTTTCCAGTTAGCATTCCTGTATATTCAAACACAAATTTTGACCATAAATTAATAACAGAACTTAAAAAAACATGTAATTTTGAGATACTATATGTTATCTAAAAAAAAATTAAATAGTTTGGTTTGCAAAAAAGAATGTACATGTATTTTACAAGGTGAAGTTTGATCAATTGAAATTTGCTCACGAGAAATTGCAAGATAATTTGCATTGGGCATGGGTGATATTCCTACTAAATATATATCCATAAGCTTTTACGTAATTTATTACTCGATATTAAAAGGAAACTAGTAAAGACGCACTTCCGCACTGCAATTAATATGCACAAAGATCGTTATGGTGCTAAAACAAGAAGTTTTAGGCGAGAGGGGAGCATTTTTCGTTCCTAATACAATAGCTAGATAATCTGGACAAAGTTCTGGTGAGATTGCTACCTCTTATTCTAACCATCCAACCATTTCGTAAAACACATTAAAAGGCTTTGACCTATTGTAATGGTCCCTATGTATAAGGCTTATCGGGACAGGTTTTTAACTGGTCTCTATATGGTTTTCACATGGAGACCACATCATGGAGACCGAATCAAAAACTAGTCTCTATTATATTTTTAACGGGTTTTGACAGTCTCCATTTGTCTTCTCATTTGATCTATTCTTTGTAAGAACCAGATGATATGCAAGTGTCTTACCTTGAAGTCAATTGCTAACAAAATGGGTGATATGGAGGTTCGGGTTAACGGATTACTTTGAGCTAAACCTCAAAGAAATTAAAGGATACGCTTTTGGAAGAAATCATCGTGCTATCACATTCTTGGATTTACAATCGTAACAAAAAGGCGATTCTTAATAGGATATATGGTTTAGTATTGCACTTGTACCAAAAAATTGTAATCTTTGTCTAGCTTCTTGCTAGTGCTTTTTATAAACTAACTGCCGTTCAAAAAAAAATAATCGTAAAAGTTATTTTTTTAACAAACTTTCCGAATATTCTTTGCCAATTTTTGCGTATATTATTTTCTTAGTTACTAGGTTATGTTGCCGAGTCATGGGACTGCAGACAAGCCACTACAAGAAAAAGAGGCTTTAGTGACCAAACTTCAGTGACGACATTTTATTTTGGTCACTATTTGGATGACAATAGTGACGATATAATTTTTCATCATTATTTTTGGTCATCGGTAGAAAGTCGGTGACGAAACTTTTAAGTGGTCACTATTTAGTCACTAAATTACATGAATAGTGACGAGAAATTTCGTCATTAAGTATTAGTGACGAAATTTTGGTCACTATTTCACACACACACACACACACACACACACAGACACACATACACACACACACACACACATATATATATATATATATATATATATATATATATATATATATATATATATATATATATATATATATATATATATATATATATATATATATATATATATATATATATAGGGATATATTTCTGGTAAAGGGGAGTAATCCTGCACCCTGGTAAATATATTAACCAAAACATTTAAGTAAATGGATATGGGTGAAATCTCATATCTCAGCCCGTTACATAGGCATAAAGCTTACATAACAAGATACTTCCTATTTTCTAAACAAGAAAACAAACCACTACTCAAATGATAACATAGGACATAAAGAAATAAAATTACTTCCTAAGACCTTGAAGCTTGGTGCCATACATGGCATTAAAGGCATCGAAATTCCCTTGAAGATCATAAACCTGATTCGCATAGTCATCATAATCATCTTCAAACTCTTGGCCACCACCGAATAGATTAGCAGACTCATCAAAGGGTTAACTCTCTTAGTAGAATAGGCGGGCGGAGTACAAGAATCACTAGTTTTAGGTTGCGCTACTTAGTCAACATCTCTCTTTTTGTTCATATTAAATAAGTTGGGGCTGATTTGTATATTTCCTAACATTTCAGGGACACAAGAAGTGGATTACTGGTATATCCTGGGAACCAGTACATCTCCAATCTCCGTGTCGTCGCTTTGTCACTTCTAGCAAAGATGGTGATGCACGAATCTGGGATGTCACAATGAGGAAAACTGTTATCGTTCTTAGTGGCCACACCCTTGCAGTAACTTGCGTAAAGTGGGGTGGAGATGGGTTCATAGGTAAATCTTGTTCCAAACTACAATTATATGGTTTGTTTACTTCCGGTTCTTAGGTGTACCTACCTTATTTGTTGCTTCCCTGTGTTTGTTTCTACTATGAATATCAATACCAGTAATTTAAAGTCACAATGGAGAATAAGATCTAAGTGCAATTTTTCTGCATGTTACAGATCTCAAGACTGTACGATCAAAGTATGGGAAACAACTCAGGGGAAGTTGATTCATGAGTTGAAGGTATAGTCCTATCTCTTTCGTTAGTTATTCTCTTTTGATACTTTCCAGTGCATTTCAGTTTCATCTTTTTAACTAGGGTAAAGCCATAAATTACCAACATACTTTCAAAAATTTTCACATGTTACCAATACGGTTTTTAAAAGCTTATTATTACCATTAAAAGTTATAGTAAACTGTTAATATAACAAACTTTTTTCCATAATTTCCACCTCATTCATTTTGTCCACGCTGGAAGGCCACGTTGCATTGACTTTCGTTGACTTTTACCAACTAACATATTGGACTATTTTAACCCGTTTTTTGACCCCCCTTTTTTCCCCTTTATAAGCAAATAGGATTAGTGTTTAGGGTTTGTTTCTTCCAATCAACAATGGCTTCTTCTTCTTCAACCTCTTCTAGTTCAAACCGACGTCGATTACGTTCAAGACTTTGTGGATGTGATCTTCCAGTTAGGGTTTTAGCATCATGGACACCCACCAATCCAGCTAGACGTTTTCTCGTTTGTCCCAATCGAAATGTAAGTGATTGTGTTGTGATCTAAATTGTTTTTAGAAATTGAAGTAACGTTGGTACTATTGTTTCAGAATCCAAGAGTGAGGAATTGTGGTTTCTGGGACTGGTATGACCCAGGAATTGAATACAACTGGTATCGAATTCAATTGAATGAGATGTATGGGCTGCTGAATCCAAATGAAAGGCGTGTGCTACAAAATGAAATGACCTGTGAAGAAAGGATATTGGATTTACAGGAAGAGGTCAACTATGTTCTAACCCGTTTGACTTTTTGGAAGTCAACATGTTTTTTGCTTGTAACAGTTCTTGTGGTTGTGTTTGCAATGAAATAAACTTTGTAACTTATGTAGTAGAATGGTATGGTATTTAATGTATGTTGCTTTATGGTATGAATGAAATGAGACAAGTTTGGCTTGATATGTATGTTACATTTATGCTGTATTTTTTTTACCAAATGACAGTCAAAGTGCACACCACTTTATGCATAGTAAAATATATAGACATAAACCAATCACAAAACATATAAATGTCTAAAAAAGATATGTGCATTAAGAACATGATAAGGCATGTGTGGGGGACAAGCCCTTGTTTTTGGTACCACAAAATAACAAAGTTTCACATGCTAGCACATGCTGCACATACTACCATCACAAAAGACAACAAAGTTTTGGTTCCCACTAGCAATTGTCTAAACATAAAGTTACTTAAGAGTTGCATAGTTTAAAGGATTGTGAATGCCTTTTCTGGTGTAGATCCTTCACCATTCACTCCAAATCCAGTTTTCTTCATATTTTGACTAAAGACCCTTTCCGATCTTCCCCTGTTCTTGTACCAAATCCTATTTTCTGCAGAAGTTGGTTCTTTCATTTTTCTTGTTGCTGCACTTGTTTCAGCTGCACTTCTATCCTCTACAGGTTGTCCAGAAGTGTTATTCACAACAGACTCTTGTGTCTGTATATTGTGATTCACACTTTCCAAATTCCTGTTTAAGGGTTCCACATCATATGATTCTTCTTGGGGTGTGTAAACTTCATGGTCTTTTTGGCTTTGTTTTGACTCCTCTTCAAGTGTCATTCTCAAGGCTTCTTGTTCAAACTCTTCTTGCCTTGCTTTCTCTTCTGCAATTCTTTTGTAATGGTAATAATAAGCTTTTAGAAACCATATTGGTAACATGTGAAAATTTTGGAAAGTATGTTGGTAATTTATGGCTTTAAGCCTTTTAAATAGTTTATCTGTGATAATGATTGGTAACTTGCTACAAGCATACAATAGTTTAGCTTTCGGCTTTACCTCAAAAGTACTTTCTAATGTTTTGTAGTTAAAATACAGGGTCATGGGCATTGGGTGAACTCACTAGCCTTAAGCACCAAGTATGTTCTTAGAACGGGAGCTTTTGATCATACGCGCAAACATTATTCATCTCCAGAAGAGATGGAGGTAACTAGGCAACTTTATATTTTGGTGAAGTTCCAATTTATCCAGCATATAATTTTTATATAAAGGCAACAACGCACCGTTTATTAAACAAATATGTTGTAACACCCCGTGCCCGCTTTGACCAAAATTTAAAACTTTTACGCGGAAGCGACTTCATTTTAACAGACACTCTGTTACTCTTTTGACCGTTGACAAAAATCCTTAAACATTCAGACCTTTAAACTATTTTTATATAAAACTAGACTCGATTACCTTTAAAACGACGGGTGGTGCGACCCGTAACGACTTACGATTCATAAAATATGAATTTCCAAAGATTAACGAAAGTCTGTCAAAACCCACATTCACAGCCAAGATGAATAAATCATAACCAAGATGAACATTCCATAACCAAGATGAACAAAATCCGATGAACAGTCCAGACCCAAGATGTACAATCTCATAACCAAAATGTACAATCTCAGAACCAAGATGTACAATTTCACGAGTTATGCAATAAACCCATTATGACCCATTACACTCCAAACTACTTAATCCACTTTCATTACACCCCATACTTAACCAACATACATTATTTAACATCTTAAATCTGTTTCATAATTACTTGACCCGTTAACAACCCAAAATGGTTAATATCATGCTTGTGCCAAACACTCCTTTAACTTGACTCAATAACTCACAAAACATACTTTGACACAACGATTGACCACCAAATCATTATGATAACATTGACATATGTTTTGACACTCGGTTAAACATTACAAATCATTATAAGGCGAACGGGGGTACAACATTGAAACGAGCTCGGTATTCTACCTAGCTCCTACTTTCTTACCAAATTTTCTAGCTTTGCATATCCCATCCTTTAAGTTTAATCCAAGCCATATCATCACACATGAGCCTACAAAACATTTAACACTTAAACCGTAAGCACGAATGCTTAGTAAGTAAAACGGTATAACATAACATTATACTTCATTCACACATTACGCATCTTAACTATGAATCCATTATCACATTAAACATAAACACATACCTTAACCACTTAAGCCTTAACCTTTCTTTACTTAATCCATCCTTATCTAACACATCAACTAATCTTACACTTACTTGCACATAACATCCACTCACAAATCATTCATAACCTTAACATATAAGAACACATAAACACATAATGTATGGAAATCAACATAACATCATCTTATAGCCAGTTTACTTACCTTAGCTTCCAAAGCTAAGCTACAATCATAAAATCAACCTCATCATCATCAACATCACTAGCCATCATCATCAACATAACATCATCATCATCATCATCATCCTTCATCATAACATCCTAAATCATAACATCATACATAAACACTTAATACATAAAACATCATAAATATAACAATGGTTTACACAACCATTAGCTTACTTCTAATCACCTATAATCATCATATAATCATATGTTGATTATATGATGATCAACTCCATAGATCATTAACCATAAAACCATTAAACATATCTCATAGGTATCTTAATCACTTTAATTATCTTAAAACACATCTTTACCCAAAATCCCCAAATTAGGGTTCATAAACCCTAACCTCAATTTCTTCAATTACACTAGAATAGAGATTACTTACTTGGTGTGATCATAGCTAGGAAGGACCATAAACATGGGGCCTTCATCTTCTTCATCTTAAGTTATCATCTAGCTTTTCCCTCCCTTTTTCTCCTCACCATAACCGGACATCAAACACACCCTTGAAGGGTGTAGAAATGACTAGAAACTTGTGGATAGATAGATATATACTTGCACAACTTTGGCCAATTGACACAAGTGGTCCCTTAAGTCTCAATCCTTATATTTTGGCCACACTACAAGTAATAACACTTTCATACATGACAACTTAAGTCCTTTAAGTCTATTTCTTTTTATTTGTACCACATAATACTTTCTATAACCATATAATACATTCTTTGACTATCGGATTTGACTATAACGTAACATTCGTTGACTGGCCAATCACACGAGATCTTTATCCATTTTCATCTAGGGTGGGGTCCCAACACCCGGGAAACGGGTCTAACATATTTCGTCCTATCCAGACAAGTATAATAATTATCAGTTTAGTGTTATATCTTTTTCTACATACAAATTCTTAGCTATCATTGCTATATCAACAGGCAGCTTTAGAAAGATACAATAAGATGAAAGGTAATGCTCCTGAGAGGTTGGTATCGGGTAGTGATCATTTCACCATGTTCCTCTAGGAATCTTCTGTCAGCAAACACCCAAAAACTCGAATGACAGGTCATCAACAGGTACGACATTCATGTCTATTGATTTTGTTGCTATAAGCAATTAAGCAATGCACTTTTGAGTTGGGCCTGAATCTTTCTGCTTTACGCAGCTGGTAAACCATGTTTACTTTTCCCCTGATGGGCAATGGATCGCGAGTGCTTCCTTTGACAAATCTGTCAAGTTATAGAATGGAATCACTAGGAAGTTTGTTTGTGCCTTTCGGGGTCATGTGTGTTAGTAGATAATATATTTGTGTATATCGGGCCGAGCCCATGTGTTGCTTTGTGTATATATTGTAACAAACCCTTTCATTATCATTCAATAAACACAATACATTCTACATGGTATCAGCTTGATGTCAAGAATGCATTTCTACGTGGTACTTTGTCTGAGACGGTTTACATGCATCAGCCTCCTGGTTTTCGGGATCCTCAGCGTCCTGACCATGTTTGTCTCTTATAGCGTTCGTTATATGGCCTTAAGCAGGCAACACGTGCATGGTTTCAGCGGTTTGCGAGTTATGCTACTCGTGTTGGTTTTGGTCACAGCAGATGCGATTCATCCTTGTTCATCTATAAACAAGGATCCGATGTCGCTTACTTATTACTTTATGTAGACGATATTTTGTTGACAGCTTCTTCTACAGCATTTTTACAGAGGATTATCGCTTCCTTACATCAGTAGTTTTCTATGACTGATCTTGGTCCGCTGAACTATTTTCTGGGCATCTCTGTCACACGTTCCACTAAGGGGATGTTCCTTAGCCAGAAAAAGTATGCAACGGAGATTCTTGAGCGCGCAGGTATGCGCAATTGTCACTCATGTCGCACCCCTGTTGATACGGAGTCCAAATTGGGAGCTGATGGTGCTCCGGTTTCTGATCCGACCCTTTACAGGAGCCTTGTTGGGGCTTTACAGTATCTCACATTTACTAGACCTGATTTGTCTTATTCAGTTCAGCAGGTTTGTCTTTATATGCATGATCCTCGAGAGCCTCACCTTGCTGCTCTTAAGAGAATTTTACGATATGTTTGCGGTACTTTGGATTATGGTCTTCAGCTGTATTCTTCCACGACTTCTTCGCTAGTTGCTTATTCAGATGCTGATTGGGCAGGTTGCCCGACTACTAGGCGTTCTACTTCAGGATATTGTGTTTTTCTTGGCAACAATCTCCTGTCTTGGTCGTCTAAGAGGCAGCACACTTTGTCTCGCTCTAGTGCTGAGGCTGAGTACCGTGGTGTTGCCAATGCGGTGGCTGAGACTTCCTGGTTGCGGAATCTTCTTCGTGAGCTTCATTCTCCTTTACATTCAGCTACTGTTGTTTATTGTGATAATGTCAGTGCGGTATATTTGTCTTCTAATCCCGTGCATCATCAGCGCACGAAGCATATCGAGATTGATATACATTTTGTTAGAGATCGTGTTGCAGCAGGTCAAGTTCGTGTGTTACATGTTCCTTCTCGTTATCAGTATGCCGATATCTTCACAAAGGGTCTTCCATTTGCTTTATTTGACGAGTTCCGATCCAGTTTGAGCATTCAGCTTCCTCCCGCTTCAACTGCGGGGGGCTGTTAGTAGATAATATATTTGTGTATATCGGGCCGAGCCCATGTGTTGCTTAGTGTATATATTGTAACAAACCCTTTCATTATCAATCAATAAACACAATACATTCTACAGTCGGTACTTCGAAGTTCTTCTAATTCAAGATTATGGCTTGTCGGACTTGGGTAGAAAAAGGAGAATGTTTGCCCTCTTTCACTTCCCTGATTGAACTTTTTGGAAATACACTTAAATAGTTAAATTAGTGCATTATTAAAGGCTAATAGTCAAGTGTGATTGCATAATTCTTCGTGAGCTTCATTCTCCTTTACATTCAGCTACCGTTGTTTATTGTGATAATGTCAGTGCGGTATATTTGTCTTCTAATCCCGTGCATCATCGGCGCACGAAGCATATCGAGATTGATATACATTTTGTTAGAGATCGTGTTGCAGCAGGTCAAGTTCGTGTGTTACATGTTCCTTCTCGTTATCAGTATGCCGATATCTTCACAAAGGGTCTTCCATTTGCTTTATTTGACGAGTTCCGATCCAGTTTGAGCGTTCAGCTTCCTCCCGCTTCAACTGCGGGAGGCTGTTAGTAGATAATATATTTGTGTATATCGGGCCGAGCCCATGTGTTGCTTTGTGTATATATTGTAACAAACCCTTTCATTATCAATCAATAAACACAATACATTCTACAATGTGGGACATGTTTATCAGATTAAGTTGGAATTCCTTTCACTTGTATTTGGAATCAATGTTAATAATAATTGCAAAAGTAGATAGTAATGCTGGATGATTAATGTGCATATTTGTTATTAAAATGGTTGCAGGTTGTATTTCCTAGCTTTGATGAGGAATACTTGACTATTCTTTTCCAGTCAATCCGGGAAGAGTGCGAGACAATGTAAGCTGACTCATGTTAAATGTTGAGATTCTTGGTTTTATACTAATGTTAAATGTTTTAACATTATAAGTGTTAAAAGGCATGTTTGTGATGATTACTGAAGAAATCACATGCCTGATGAATTTGATAGGTTATGGGTTGTGTATGTGTTGAATTTCGACCACGCATTTGGGTTTTGTGAACGATGTTACTATTTTAAATTTGCGTTGCTACAGATATTTAGATTTTAGTTCATTTGTATATTGAAAATTGGTACAGAATTTTTTTTGGTTATATGCTCATTTTAGTGACCACCTATTTGGTCTCTAAACTAAGCCTGTGACGACTTCTTGGTCACTAATAGCCAAAAACAGTGACGATTTTTTCGTCACTATGAGCTCTGTAGGGTTACAGAGTGACCACTTATCTCGTCACATATTAGTGACGCCTTAAAGTTTCGTCTCTAATTGACTTAGTGACGGAGCTATAGTGACGACTGGTGACCACTCGAGTTTGGTCACTAAACAGCTTAGTGACGACTTTTTGCATTGTCAGTGACCAAACCCTTTTCGTCACAAAAGGCCGATTTTCTTGTAGTGAGCCAAGACGACTTTAAGAACAAGTTGAGAGCTTAAATCGGTTGAAGTTATTCTAAGAAATCATGCTTAATAAAAAAGAACGCGGCTTGTTCAATTTGTGGCTATAATATACATCTCCACTCACATAATTATTATTAACACAAGGTCTAAGAATATGGATTAGAATTTGAGCCGAGTTCTTATAAGCTAATTAAATATCGATTCATTCTTTTTCTTCACATTGATAATACTCAACTGAAACAGGGTCTACTCAAGTTTTTGCTCCATAAAGCTAGCTTGTTTGATTGCATTGTCTGCATTTACGTATTGACTAGGAACATGAAACTGATAAAGCAGACTCTTGTGATGTATTTGATAAAATGACATGATGACAATTTTCTAGGTTTTATTTTATACTATGTTTTAAGTGATTTATTATTGAATTGCTTTGTTAGAAAANATAAGTGTTAAAAGGCATGTTTGTGATGATTACTGAAGAAATCACATGCCTGATGAATTTGATAGGTTATGGGTTGTGTATGTGTTGAATTTCGACCACGCATTTGGGTTTTGTGAACGATGTTACTATTTTAAATTTGCGTTGCTACAGATATTTAGATTTTAGTTCATTTGTATATTGAAAATTGGTACAGAATTTTTTTTGGTTATATGCTCATTTTAGTGACCACCTATTTGGTCTCTAAACTAAGCCTGTGACGACTTCTTGGTCACTAATAGCCAAAAACAGTGACGATTTTTTCGTCACTATGAGCTCTGTAGGGTTACAGAGTGACCACTTATCTCGTCACATATTAGTGACGCCTTAAAGTTTCGTCTCTAATTGACTTAGTGACGGAGCTATAGTGACGACTGGTGACCACTCGAGTTTGGTCACTAAACAGCTTAGTGACGACTTTTTGCATTGTCAGTGACCAAACCCTTTTCGTCACAAAAGGCCGATTTTCTTGTAGTGAGCCAAGACGACTTTAAGAACAAGTTGAGAGCTTAAATCGGTTGAAGTTATTCTAAGAAATCATGCTTAATAAAAAAGAACGCGGCTTGTTCAATTTGTGGCTATAATATACATCTCCACTCACATAATTATTATTAACACAAGGTCTAAGAATATGGATTAGAATTTGAGCCGAGTTCTTATAAGCTAATTAAATATCGATTCATTCTTTTTCTTCACATTGATAATACTCAACTGAAACAGGGTCTACTCAAGTTTTTGCTCCATAAAGCTAGCTTGTTTGATTGCATTGTCTGCATTTACGTATTGACTAGGAACATGAAACTGATAAAGCAGACTCTTGTGATGTATTTGATAAAATGACATGATGACAATTTTCTAGGTTTTATTTTATACTATGTTTTAAGTGATTTATTATTGAATTGCTTTGTTAGAAAATTATATCCACAAAAAACTCTAGTCGTACGTCTTAGTTCCAACTTATATAGTTTTCTTGTCCCATGAAATGTTTTACTTGCAAGTCTTTTATTTCAATAAAATAATATTGCATCCAAACTTTGGAATTTTATATAAATTCAGTATTGATATCTTGAATTAAGATACACTCACCATTCTAATAAACTTCAAATAAGAATTAGTATTACTTGGATACAACGTGTTGAATTAACTTGTGCATGCAAGTCGATCTGTGGTTTTTATGTGGAAACGTAAAGTGGGTGGATACCTACTCTTTTAAAAAAATTAATTTCTTTTATCAAATATTCCGTAACTAATCAAATATGATGCAGTATGATAAGTGATAAAAATAATTCTAAAACAATAATAATGAGGCAGATAAAAAAACTTATCAAAACACAATGCAAGACAACAAGTAATGAAAGATCAAACTAGACACATGATGATTTATATTGGTTCGGCATGAAATTTCTCTTTGCCTTACTCCACTCTCCGAATTTTCTATTCGAGTGTTTTTTCACTAGTTCAACAAGCTCATTTTTCGACGGAGAAATCTTAAAGCATCGCTTGCAAGTTTACCGATACAAAGATAGATATCGAGTTCTTCTTTAGGTACAACTCAAACTCGTTGTGTTTTATGGCCCAAACACAACAAATCTATAACCCTTGTGTTTTAAAGCCTAAACGCAACAAACCTATAACCTTTGTGTTTTAAGGACTAAACACAAACATATCTAATCTCTTGTTTGGAATATGGTTAGTGATACATGGTGTTTTATGATAGTGATACATGGTATTGTATAATGGTGATACATGACATGATTGTCTAATCGATCTGAATAACTAATCTAGACATCAAGAAATCTAAGCTTGATAAGGTTGATCTTCATTTGATTAGAAGCTTTCAATGGATGAAGATGACATAAGCTCTAAGCCTGTTGTGTTGTATCTTCATATGCTAGTATGCTTTTAATTGATGAATATGACAAGAGCTCTAAGATTGTTTTAGTGGATCTTCACATGCTAATATGCTTTCAATAAATAAGAGTTAGAAGTATTATGATCAAGGATTAGTGAGTGTTTTGAAGCAGACTTGAGAATGCCTGACATTGTCTAATCGATTTGAATAATAATCTAGATATCAAGAAATCTAAGCTTGATAAGGTTGATCTTCATTTGATAAGAAGCTTTCAATTGATGAAGATGACATAAGCTCTAAGCCTATTGTGGTGTATCTTCTTATGCTAGTATGCATTCAATGGATGAATATGACAAAAGCTCTAAGATTCTTTTAGTGGATCTTCACATGCTAATATGCTTTCAATAAATGAGAGTTAGAAGTATTATGATCAAGGATTAGTGAGTGTTTTGAAGACTTGAGATTGCCTGGCATTGCATTACAAAAGCTTCGTTTAAATGCGGACTAAATGGTGACTTAAGTAGACAAAGTACATTTTTCACAGACCATCAGGGATCCACAGATCATGGGATCCATCGCCTGTTTAGGATCTGTGGGTCTGTAGTTTTTGAAATAAATTTTATGGCAGTTTGAAAATGTCATTCAACACTTGGTGGTTTTATTTCCATTCAAGATTGCTAAGAAAAAAGTTAAGGAAAAGCACGTTGGATGTTTTTTCTAAATTGTTAAACATTCTTCACCCGAACATTGTTTATGAAAAGGTTTGATGCAAAAGTGCATAATATGTTTTCCCAAAATGTTTGAATTAGTTTGACTTAAACTAAAAGAGGGTGTTTATGTTTTCTAACCAATAATGTAATTTGAAATACTTCTTTAAAAGAAAGATTCTTGCTAGTTGAAAAATGAAAGATTAAAACATTTTATTTGAAAGTAATTTACAAAACATGATATTAAGATTAATGCATACTTTTATAAAATATGAAAGTATGATCTGTTGGGTCAAGTCAGTACCCAAGTCTCGTTAAACTTAGATTTGAACACAAATAATGATCAAGTGTTTATAAACCGTGAACATAATCAAGTCACTGAGTGAACAGTCATTCAGTGAGTCATCTTCAGGATGTTTAGAACAAGCCTAATGAAGAAAGGTTTTCCATTCAGTGAGGCGAAATAATAAAAAGGAGAAAAGGTTAAGTTTGTGCAGTTAATGCTTAGACATTCACAAACCCTTTTTCTCCTCCAAAGAACATACTTGTACTCGAGCTAGCTCGATTGTACCTTAGTTGTCACTTAAGCTTAGCTTAAGTTTAGTGAGGAGAAACCCACCATACTTGTCATTTCAATCCCAAGTGTTTATTCCGCAAAACACTTGGGTATAATTCTTTGATTGATTTCTAATAAGAATTAAACGTTGAAAATTACCTTGTGTTCTGATTTACGTTTTATTCTTATATCTTGTTTTATCAAAGAACCTCACTACATCATTATGCCATAATGCACGGTTAGATTAACTTCATAGTTAACTTAACTGGGTAAAAAGGACCAACACTATCTCATATAGCTATTTTTTGATGTTGCTTCTGATCATTATATAATATGAAAAGTAGTACCTGAAATGCCAAGAATAAGAACAAGAACAAGAACAAATATTTTGTGAAACTTGACTGAAACTTTAGCCATTGTTATGCGATGAAGGCAAATAACTTAATATATTTTGAAATTGCAATCTAATGTATGATACTATGATGTATGTCCGTATTTATAATGTTTAACAGCTCCACTAATGCAATTAATTGCTCATGGTATGCTCAAAAATAGAAATGTTACAACCACATAAAAAATATCCATAAAATTCTTTACAAAATGAAATGTCAGGCTATTATTGGCTGCATGACACGTCATTTTGTGAAAGATTTTGTGAATGTTTTTAAGTTGATATAGCAATCCTCGATTACATTTTCCATTGCATGACAAAAACTTTAAAGAATAACTTTATCTCAAAAAATTTGATTACAAAATACCCACATGTGCAACGCGCGAATACCCTGTTAACAGTCGTATAATGCGTCAAATCACATTCATCTCCTCAACAACTTAAATCTAAAAAGACTCATTAATTGTATAACACAACAACTTTTATATTAATGAATATTTATTATATAAGTTTAGTAACCACTCAAAACATTACAAGTTATTTTATTTATATTATTGTAAGGGTGAGCATCCTACCTCAGCGGGATTGGGTTTGTTGTTGTTGTTGTTGTATTGTAAGGGTGAGCATCGGGTCAAAACTACTTCGAGCCGAAAATTAGTTAGTGAAAAACATAAACTAA
>LBNU01019354.1:9284-23474 GCA_014162995.1 Artemisia annua
TAGATATGAATACGACTAGTCAACCCATACCTCTACTGTCGATTGGTTACCCAAATTACCAAAATGTATTAATTTGTTTGCAACGAAAAAGTTTACATATAATTAAAAATGTTGTTTGTGTGACGACCACCAGTACAAACACAACTTCCCAACATATTTTAAACATATATATATTTCTATTCTTTAAAACTATTATACGATTCTTTTAAATAAGTATAAGAAGTTTACAATAAAAATTACTTGTTCACACGATGCCGTAAATCTGTAATGACTTGATACGTACACATTTGGTCAACAAAAGTATGATATTTGTTTTAGTAAAATAATCCATCGAAAGATGTTCATTCTAAATGTGGGTAGTGGGTGTGCCCAAAATCACTCCTAAATTTAGGATTCAGTTGATGGAAATACTGTTACTTGTCATTCTCAAAAAGTCTAATTGTAAAGATATTTCGGCACAAATGCACAATGAAATACGTGATATATACGTTAGTAATAGCATAAGTCCATATAAATTGAAGATACAATTTTACAAGTTGATAATGTTTGTTGACTAGAGTGAAGCATTAAGTTAGTGTTGGAACTTTTTGTTTATGTTCCAATTAAAGACTTACCCGATTTAGTTTTTGTTCATTTCACATTTTTTTTTTTTTTTTTTTGAAAAGGCATTAATATATAGAACCAAAAAAGAAGTCAAATGTAACAAGTTCCAATATTGTTAGTTGCAAAAAATAATTAAAGGATTTACGTAGTAATAAGTACGGAGTAAAAGAAAATGATTTATCCTCGTTTTGTTCTTAAATATATTCTCTTCTTAAAAATATATAGATGAGGGGTGATAAGATTTCGAGTGTTAATGTTTTTGCGATATGAATTGGAAATAAATTTTAAAATTGAATATCATTTTCATGTTTTTAAATAACATCATGTTCTAAGAATACAAATCAAGTTTAAATGTCGAATGTAGCAGTGCTTCTGTTGAGATAAGCTAAATCACTGTTCGAATCAAAGTTTCGTAGAGTTTTATAGCATTTACAAGTTATAAAGAATAATTGAATATTTTATCAGGAGTAATCAGCGTTATTTTAAGATCATTCATAGTGATCATAAATCCACATGTGGCGAACCACTACGGCGTGGGTCTCTCATTACATCCCACCCCACCCACACGTGAATTCGTGAAAGGAAGAAATAAACCATTATTTGGTGGTGCATACTTGTTTGTGTGCGAGGTGGGGGTGTAGCTTAGTGATAAAGCAGTCGGTTGTTAATTTAACTGATTGACCTTTGATTTTGGGAAGGCACATGAGTCTGAACGCTATGTTGAAGGTGTGATTGGCACGCGGGGATTGTGAGATATGTTTGTATTAAAGTGAAGTTTTTTTATTTGTTTGATTTGATGGTCACCACTACGATTGTTTGATAATGTGTTTAATGATGATGTGACGCTAATGTAGAGGTGACCGATTTGATAATCACTACATGTTTGCTGGATTTAAATATTAACTTGAAGAAGTCTCATCAAAATGAAGTACCTTGAAGCGCATGTGTATTCAAATAAAGCATAAGATGCATGACATCTAATATACGTATGAATTTATGAAACAATTAAAAGAAACTCTAGATAACATGCTTAACAATAATGTTATCATTGTTGTCCATTAATCAATACGTAATAGTTTAGCATAATCACATGTGCTTGTAAGCATTTTCCACTCATAAAATGGTTTAAATAGGTATCTTTGAGATAGACATATAAATTTTAGCAGTATTTTGTATGAAAATACTTTTTAGTTAAATAATTATGAGTTCATACATGTGTGATACATTTGTGATGTTTATATTTTGTGATAATTAGTTTGACTTAAAGTAAAAATTGTAAAATTATTGTGTTTACTATTTCATTGTTTATGTTGCCATGTTGTTGTTGAACCTTGATAACTGACAAGTGCCACCAGATATTGGGCCGACTGGTTATTTGGGTAGTTTATGGGTCGCTCACAGTGGGCTGATATAACAGTATTATTCGTTTTCAGCTATGGGCTGAACTCCTAAATGAACATATTTAGGGCTTTAGGCCATGAAATATATAAATTTTAGCTAATATTTGAACAAATGTGACATTAGAGGGATACCATAAGTAGATTATCTAGTTTTAATCTCGTGGCTCGTGCATACAGAGGTCATCATGATACGTACGAGTTGAATGATTTACTAGTTTTATTATTTGTTAGAACTCGTGCGAAACATTAGTTAAAATTGTGTGATGTAAAGCAGATGGATAGTTATATAACTTATATCAAAACACAAGATTTTCGATAATATCTAAACAAATTTGAGATCAAGGATATCATAGTAGATTGATATATTTCACAAGGATATATCCACATTCAGGATTTTGATAATTAATGTGCAATATGAAAACTATGTATAGGTTTGAGATAGTGATACACACACAAACTCAAAGTTGAGCTATTTAATTAGGCGATCTAAAAATTCCAATTCTTTCTAGCTCCCTTCTATCGGAAAAAGTGGTTTGATGTGCAATACTGGATTATGTATAGGTTCCAGAAATTAGTACACACGTTAGCTTGCACACGACATTGGTTATTAGAAGGGGGGAAAAATACATTTTTGTGACTAACATGTATCACACACGACATGACTTACGAGAGCGTTACAGATCGCAATATACATATATACTATGGATATTTGTTTGAGGTATATAATTCTGTGTGGTAATATTCTGGACATACACCTGCACAAGCTCACTAAACCTTGTACACAATTTGGAATTTCGGCCAGGCATGCAAAAAACAAAGAAACACATTAAGTTCAAAGAAAAACCAGGACAAAGGTTAAATCCTCTCATGCCCGAGCCCCAAAAGTCCAAATTGTAAAGTGAGTCTACAATTTAAAATACCATCTCAAATTCTCAACATGTGCAATTCCCCTTATGGAAATATAGATTCTCTAATGTACGGAGAGACTAGACCATGAGTCATTAGAGAATATGTTGACTTATGGTCTAGTCTCCCCGTCCTTTCCATTCCGTATTATTTATTTATTTATTTATTTTTTGCAATTTCTCTCTCTTATGCAATCAGCAACTTTAAAAAGCAAAAACATAATATACAAACTTTAAACTTGTAAAAGAATCCATTGCATACACTTCTAACCTAAGTAAACTTCACAAAATATACATATTATCACCAAATTAACTTCCAAAAAATCTGGAAACCTTTTCTGTATGTTCATGATCTGAGAATTATTGGTCACAAAGTTGAATCAATTTTGAGAAAAAATGATGAACATATGAGCAGGTCACCTCCAAACAGTCTCATTTGCATCTGTGAAAATAGCATTGTGATGCTCTATTAAGCATTGCAAAACCTCTATGGCACTGAAGTCAATCGGCGTGCCATCATCCAAGGGGATGGCTGATGATACATCCATGTCTTCGTCCTCATCTGAATATCAAACAAAAGATACAAAAAAAATATTTCAAGATTAGAAGAATACTTTAAGCTCATTTATGAAATATATCCATATGTGTCAGTTCTCTCTCGAATGAAGTCTATACATATTCGCAACTTTTTAGTAGAGATAATGGGTTAAATCAGGCAGAAATTGCTACTTTATAGGTACATGCCAAGTCGGGTAGGGACAACCTACAAACATTTTTGTCTTCTCGTTTTCTAAATTTTATAACAACTTGTCTTAAAACAAATTTTCCGTTTGACCCGTCCGACCTGCCACTTCTACTTAACAGACTTCCATTCTCACTAAATTCTTGATTGAAAACATTCAAACATAGCACATCCTAAATGAAAATTTCAAACTTGTTGGACCTTTCATCCATCAAATGTCTTTGTTTATATGATTTGTCCATATTTTGAAAATTATCCTACTGAAAGAGAGTAATCAATGTTAATTTTGCAGACTCAAAAGTCAGACGAACTTTATTGATGCCAATGGGCACTCGCATATTGAAATATATGCACTTGAACACAAACCTGCAAGCATATCCCATTCATTATAGTTCTGTACAGGATCAACATTTGTGTTGGACTGAGGTTTTGATGGCTGGTTCCAGAACTGTTTATAAGTTTCTGGTCTCTGTCCCTTCTGCCACATAATGATATGCGCCATTTCCATAGCAAGGCTACCAGCATCCATCTGCAGAAAGCAAGAAAGCAGCCACAAAGAACGTTGAACTCATTAGTGAATGCTGAAACTGGTATGCTATATTGATAAAACAAATAAGAGTATTGAGTCTACAGTTGCATAACGTAAGTCAAGGTTTGAATACAATATGTTGATGATGTTCAAACTCTCTTTAAAAAAAAAAAAAAAAAAAAAAAAAAAAAAAAAAAAAAAAAAAAAAAAAAAAAAAAAAAAAAAAAAAAAAAAAAAGAAAAAAAAAAAAAAAAAGGCCCATTTCAATTGAGTGAAGTCAGGATTTAGTTGTGGTAAGCTGAAAATGACATTATAACCCAAAAACATAAACATATGTATGAGTAGGCTGAATAACGACAGATATATGAAGGACATGCATTAATAGTATACATGTGTGTGTCTGTATGTCTGCAGTAGCTAGCATGTAGAAGAAATGGTCGTGTTATGAGGGATGCATAAACTACATGACACACACATACATAAACAAGTGAATGGAATATGAAGATTCCATTATGAAGATTGGAAGATCACATAATGTATAGAAGAGTCGCACAAATCCTTAGCAAATTTAGCTACAGTATGTGATTAACAGATTTAGCTACAGAAGCAGAACAAACAAACATTTGATTGAAATAAAAACTCCTTCCTCTCTCTAATGGCGGCGCCCTATTTTCCTTGAACCCTAATCCCGAATTCTGATCCTTAATCCTTGTGCCTGAATTCGATTTTTGATTAGTGGGAGTGTTAACCATTCGTGTTTTATCATTCTTATATCATATAACGATTGATTGTCAAGGTTAAATGATTTCGTTTTTTAGGGTTTCTTTTGGCGGCTATAGTAATTATTCCCTAATCGGCAGCTATCATTAAAACCTTAACTTCTTGATCATTCTCCGATCAGAAGGGTATGGTTTAATTAGCGTACCTTGATGTTTATAAACCCTAGGTTCTGCTAGGGTTTTACCCCGTTTTTGTTTTGAAGATTGGCGTTAATTTCTTCTTGGTTTTAATGGTTTATTGTGAGTTGCGAAGCTGTTTTGATGGATGCGATTGGGTGTGGTAATGCGAATAAGGGAGAGGAGACTATAAGTGACATGCTAAGTTCAGTAGCGAAGAATATCAAGAACATTGATGGCAATATGATTAGGTCGAGCATGATGTCTCGTAAAGCTCTTTGTTTTGGTGATCAAGTGGTCCATGTATCGCCTGGTCGTAAAGTACATTTTATTGAGCAAGGGGACATCGATTCAACTGGACCGTGCGACTCGGTTCAAAGTGATACTACTGAACCTAAACAGGATGCTGGTTTGTCAATGGAAACACCATTTTTACGTAACGAAAATGGTGATTATGCGACAAGTGATATTCCTGCTGAAAACAAAGATGCGCATGTCATGGAGCAGGTTAACGTGAATATGGAGACAGCAGGTCTTGCTAAGGATAATGGTAATATTGATGATGGGCCTGCTACTAAGGATACATTGGATGATGTGAGAGGAATGGGGCAGGCTTTCTCATATGCAAGTGTCATTAAGCCTAAAGCTCAAAAGGGTAAGCCTAACTTTCGTGCTCTAGAAACTGATAACTCTTGTAAAGAAGCCGAGCTTTCGATTCCAATTTCTGTGGTTCAAGAGATTAATAATCGATTTGGATACACTTTATATGGTTACTTCCTTGGTAAGCGGCTTGCATTCCCGGTTGTGGAATACTATGTTAAAAATGCATGGGCTAAATTCGGGATTAACAAGGTCATGATGAATACCAAGGGTGTATTCTTTTTCAAGTTTGATAACCAAAAAGGATTAGAAGATGTTCTCGAAGCGGGACCATGGATGATTCGGAACATTCCTATTATTCTTAAAAAGTGGACGGTGAATACTAACATATTGAAGGAGGATCTTTCTCACGTCCCGGTTTGGGTTAAGCTTCATGATGTCCCATTGGCTGTGTTTTCGGAGGATGGTCTTAGTCTAATCGCGACAAAGCTTGGTAAGCCTATAATGCTCGACTCTTTTACTAGTACGATGTGTATGGAGTCTTGGGGTCGTTGTAGTTTTGCTCGATGTTTAATTGAGGTTAGAGCAAATGAAATGTTGAAGGAAAGTGTAACTATGCCTATTCCTTTGCTTGATGGTGCGGGTTTTTCTATTGAAACGGTGCGAGTCGAATATGAATGGAAACCTCCTAGATGTGATATATGTAAGGTTTTCGGCCACACTGAGTCTTGCCTAACTAATGTCCCTAAATCAGCCCCTAATGTGGAAAAATCAAATGATGGGTTTCAAAAGGTAGGCAAGCGTCGGAGTGGTAATTCTGGTGGTGCAAAAGGTGGTGGGAAACCCGGTTTTTCTGTTGGTTCCAAGGTTCAATACGTCCCCAAAGAGTATTCTAATCCTTCTTATGTGACTACTTCAAAGTCCAAGTCAAAAAATGGTGGTGCCAAAGTGGATTCTAATGTGTCCAAAAAGGGTAAAGAGGTAATTGGTTCGGTTCCTAATAATGTTGTTAATACATCCAATAAGTATGGTGTTTTATCCAATGAGTTTGATTCCGGATTCGAAGAAACAAATGTGAATGATAAGGTTGCGAGTTCTAGCAAGAATCAAGTGGATGTGGACCTGGATACGAACAAGGTTGCTGATCCATTTATGGATGTGGCAACGGAGAGCGATAATGAAGTGTTTGATAATTACGATGATCTTACTAATTACTTAAAGCCTACAAGCTTCAAGGATAAGGGTGGGTCTTCTAATGATTTCAAAGTTCAGCCTCGCAAAAAGAAGTTGTAGTAATTTATGTTTATGGCATGTCATAAACATTTTTTATTCTTCTTGTTTGCGTTGTTTAGCTTGTTAGCATTGTAGATGCACGTATTGTGCATTGGTTTCTAGCCCTGATCTGGCCCAGGTGGGGGATTCACCCTCATCCATTGTTCCTCAACGTTTTTTGGTGTAATATATATTTTACTGGGCGGATGGCCCTTTACCAAAAAAAAAAACAGATTTAGCTACAGTATGTGGGTCCAATCTCTACCTACCAACAGTAACCACAAAGTTTTCCTTCTTTTGGCTAGCAACGGATTTTTACTTCAGTAAGAGGAACATGAAGAAATATTACTTTGTTTGCACAAGGGATACTTGGATTTTGAAAATTGTTGGTGAATAGAGTATGAAGCATAGAAATGGAGAAAGGGGTTTCCTATTAGCTTTTATACGATTACTGATTGATTCAACCTATAGGATAGTTATAAAATAATCATGTTCGAGTTTTATAAAAGTTGAGAGAGAGAGTGTGTGCCTTGTTGAGAAGTGACTTCTGACTAACACGGAGCAATAATGCAGTGACGAGTTCTAGTGTCATGTAATTGACCGTGGGAAGCTTCTTTAATATATTTCTCATTAGTGGTATGCTCGAACGGACACCTCGGATTTCATTGTGTAGATCGAAAGTGATTAATGGCTGAGGAAGGCTAGCCAGGTAACATTTGACAAGAGCAGCAACATCGATTGGGTTCACGCCTTCCGGTAGTGGTGCATTCAAGTCTATAAGACAAGAAAGTGGTAAGGGAATCAGTTAATCACAACAAATGAAATTCTGATAGGAATTGGGTCACAATTAGTACCTTGGTTATATAATGATACCAGTTGTTGGATGGCCTTCTTATTTCCTTCAGACTTGAATAAGTCGGGCGAGTTCAGTCCTAAAGAAACAAACCTTTGGAAGTCACTAAATGAAGATGTTACGGAGATTCAAATGGATTTTGATTTTTATATCATAGGAGTGGCAAAATGGGTGTTGGGTAACAGGTCAAAAAAGGTGGTATGTTAGATATGATTAAAATTATATTATTACAATAATATCATGAAACTTTTTTTTATAAAAAAGCTTATATGCATTTGAATACATTTCTAATGACTTCACTCCGTTTGACATCCTCGATGCACTTGGCGTATATGTTTTGGTTAAATCTTTTAGTTTAACCAATTTGACCCGTGAAAGATTAAACATAACTTATATTAAGGTCAAATAAATCATGTGTATATTCTCAATGGAGTTCCTTTATGATATAATGATAATAATAAAAAGAAGATACATCAGAATCAATTAGGATCCTCAACAGCTTTTCCTACTCTAGTTTAGTTTCTTAAATTATCACAATTCTAACGCCCTATATCAATCCAAAATGTCTATAAAAGGTCACCTCTAATCATACCTGATAATACGAGAAAATCAGCACATTTGACCAAAAGGAAAGGTACAGGCTTGGTGGAGTCTTGGCGCTGCACTGTAACCTCTAATGGCACACCAAACACTGAAGAAAACAATTGGAGGCCTTAGCTACAAATAAAATGATCAAGTTGAAATGCGGATCACATTTTCTTTTCGGGTTTATGTGCCAGTAAAACAAAAGAACACTTACCATCAGTGCTTGCAACACCCTGCCAAATTAACAAAAAGTGAAGTCAATATATGTTCAACTAGTTTTACTTAATAGAAAGAAATGTCATGGGAAACAAATACCTTTTGCCACCGTTCAATATCAGTCAATAAAGTTTTGCTCTTCTGGGCAGTTTTCTTTGCCACCTGGAGAGAAGTTATTATCTCAGAGAGTCAGAGATGCATACATAAATAACACACTGTAACACATATCTTAATGTATTTAAATGATTAAGGGATCACAGTCAGCATAGGAACTTTCAAGTAAAGGCGAACTCCATTGCTTCAATTATACAACCTATTGCCTAGTCTGCAACTATATAACTGTTTACCGCAATCCTAACTCTCTGATAAGTTTTTATGCATAACTATATAAAGCCTCAATTTTAATAAAATGGACTTTTCTTGACATGATATCCCTTTGGCTATTACTGGTACTGATATTTAAGAGCCATAAGCAAAGCTCCAACTTTTTTAGGTGTTCCCAACTAAGAGTGATCTTGCCAGAGCATAAGTTTGACCAACTTTTTAAGTTGAGAACTCGCAATAATGGGGATGTGGAAAACAAAAGGTGAACTAAAAAATGATACGAAAGGTTCACCTTTACAACTCCAAAACCAATACCAGTGGCTCGGGGTTCAAACAGTAGCGTTAGCTTGACTTATAACTGACAATTGATGGTAACTCTATATGTAGCTTTGTCTGGTAAGTTTAAAAGATTCTATGAGAGCAAACATATTTACTTGTTTCATCATATTGAGAACCATCAAGACAACCAAGACACTAGAAATTTGAAAGTTTAGTGGGTCAAACGTTTAGGTGGTGCTTTGATATTCGGGGCCCCAATTTTGGCACAGCATTATAATTCACAAAATCAAATATTTCCGATCGCAAATGAAGTCCTTCAAGTCCAAACCAATAATTCCCATTCAATTTCAAGTACAAACTATACATTTCAGTCAAGTACTGCTTGTGTAATTGAGATTATGAATTTTCAATACATCTTATATTTTATTCTACGAGTAGTGAAAAAACTTTTTCAGTGATTTTTTGCTAATATTTAACTATTAGTGCAGTTACTTTGTCTATATATCTTCGGAAATTCAGTTCGGTCATGATCTGCAAATCATTAAATTCAGAGCAGTTCAATTTAAGTTTCCAATTTCCGTGTTTGTTGGCCCTAGCTAATGGTCGACCCGAAACTTTCTATTTAGTTTTTTAGTTCAGCACGTGCCACAGCCAAAAGGTATCTCCTATAGCTTAATAATTCACATATACATATAGATAAACCAAATATTTTGACCAAGCAATTTATCCGGACTAATAGTTACCTCTTCGACTTTAGTTTTCCCCACAACAACCTTCTCTTTTGTCTCGGACACACCCCTCCTCAGAAAGAAACTAGTAGTGGCAGCAGCAGACACAAGACGTTCTTGCATTGCTTGCCTCGTGGATGGCTGCTGAAAGAGCGACCATCGGCTTTTAACCACAGACCCTACCCTTTCCGCCACTTCAGAAACATTTCCTTTAGCATCTTTAGCAACCTCGCCAACAAATGATCCTGCAGTCTGCCCAGCCTCTTTCAGCTTTGTCCCTGAATTATACAATACATTTATGAAGAGGAACTAAAAATTGCAAAGTAAAGCAAATATATAAGTTAGCAAGGTATGTTTTTGTAGATGTAGCAAAAATGGGTGGCGCGGGTAATGGATTAAAGTGGCTAAGATTATAATTCGGGTCCAAATGGATCAGGTCGGGATTCATTGGGCCAGTCAATACTTCTCCATTTGTTTTAAATTCTATATAAACTGATGTTTTAAGAACGATTATGAAAACTCTATAGTGCAACTTATAATCCAAACTCTTTTAGTAATACGATTCTTGAAGATTCAAACATTTGAAACGCTTTGGGAGACTTTCAACCTATCGATTCGGTCTCTAATTTAACTAAGTTTCAAAAAGTTTAACGCATTTCACCCATTGAAAATAAATTAAAACCCAAATAAACCCATTATAAGGTAACAGGATTGATATTGGCATCTCTACCGTCGTGGGGCATCGATAAGTTTATTACCTGAAGAGGAAAAGAAGCCACTGGCCTTCTCTTGCCACTGAGGTGAAACGGCCGAAGGCATTAAGCTGATCTCAGTACCAACGACGAAACTTATAATCGGTAAATAGACTTATATTATCAAGGTCGCTCCGGGCTAGATAGTACAAGCAGGTTTCAATATCCAACCCTACATTGACAAGTTGCAAATTTTGTCAAATACTGAATTCTATGCATACAAATAATAATGCTAATTTGACTGTCTAAATTATTCTACAAAGCTTCCATTTACACATCGTGAACGTTATAACAGAGTACACTTAAGATGAAATAATTAGAGTTGGTGTATCGTTTACAATAAACTAATCTTCCTTGTTTCATATTAGCACCAAGAAATGGTACAAAGATCATGCTATATATTCTCTCGGTTAATAGCTAAGTCTTTCTTAATGCTACCACTGAACACCTCAATCTATAACAACGACTCGTATTCACATACATGGCTGAGGTTAATAGTTAATCGTAACCGTTTCAATTGTAACTTAAATGTTGTCAAAGCTTTTCAATACCAAAAATTATAATAATACAATCTCTTAACTTTTACCTAAAGACAATCAAACATCATGTAACCCCTTGATCACTAACAAACAATCTAAAATACCCTTTTGTTTTTTTTTTACTAAACTCGCAACTTTATACTGCCATTGACTTTATTATTAGTTTCAAATAGCTTCAAACGCAAGTCAATTACACACTCTCTTATGGTTAAAATCACTCATATTTTTTTTCGGCTAATGCCTCTGCTTAAAATAACTACATATAAGCTGCTTATAAATAAGTAATTCTAGAAATAGTGTTTGGATTTGCTTACTCTGTGAACAACGCAGGTGTTTGTTTAAGCTTATATGTGGGCTTACGAGCTTATTTGATTTCGGCTTACATTACATAAGGCTCAATTTTCCAGCTTATTTTCAGATTTTTTCGGCTTATATAAGTTTGTTACAGTATATCATAATAATCTTATATAAGCCCGAAACGAAATAAGCTGGTAAGCCCACACATATAAGCTTAAACAAACACCCCCTAAGATAAGAAGTTAGGAGCTTTCAAATGAATTCATTCATATGAGAAAGTGGTTAAAAATAAGCAAAATCCCAAACACCCTAATAATCACATGAATTATCACCCAAAAAAAAAAAAAAAAAAAACTAATAATTAAATATTTATACAAAACACATACATATATACATACAACAAATCATCAAACAGATCATATATTTACCTTAGAATTAGCGGTTAAACGATAGTAGTAATAAGATTTATGGGGAGCAATTATTAAAGAAACAGAGGAACAGCTAAAAATCAAAAAAAGTTTTTATAAAAGAGATGATGATGATGATTCGGTTTTATTTGGTTTAATTTTTATGTTTGGGAAAGTGACAGTAGGCAGGAGACGTTTGACTAAACTATATACTAGTATCATGACTAGTCAGCATGATTTGATTAAATACTAACCAATTGGGATGCTGCTGGTGTAGGGTTTTATTTTGTGGATGTGAGTGTATGGGATTGTGGCTTTTGTTTTTTTGTTTCTGGATTTTTCTAACGGACGGAACCAGAACTAGTTCAGATTGTTGTGTGTGCGGTTAACCTACAAACATTTACTCCCTCCGTCCCAAAATTATTGTCCAGTTTGAATTTTCAAAGTCAAAATGGTTCCACTTTGACCATAAATATTTTTTTAATATTATAAAATATTTGATGAAAAATTATACTATTGAAAAGTACACTTAAAACTCAATCCATTTATATATTTTGCATCAAATATTATATAACACCTATAAAAATATTTAAGATCAAAGTTGAAGAAGAAAGACTAAAAAAGTCAATAGTGGACAATAAATTTGGGACGGAGGGAGTATTATATACCCTAAATTTGAGTATGGAAATGGTAAAAGAGAGTGTGCGAATCAATTCTTTTAACTTAAACACGGTTAGTCCTCTCACTTTGCTATCACTAGTACAACTAAAAATCTAAAATCGACATCCCTAATCACTCAAGTTAAAATCTTACTTTTATAGCATTAGATGTGATGGCTCAAGCTAAATAAACCTATGCATCACCTTAACATTTCTCCTTTCACTTCTCTTTCACTCACATACCAANCTCCCATTTGACATAAGCCAAAAACTTGGCATGTGGTTTGGCGCATTCACACCCAGCGCAGTGGCGTGGCGTTTGACGAGGGACACGTTGACTTGGCGAGAGTGTCAAGTGACTGGAACCAATGCTCTTAAGACCCACCATACCCAATTAAAACACAAACTCAACACAAAAATCAATTAAGAAAACAAACATTTCATTTGGCGCAAGGCCGGGGGTGGGGGAGGATCGTGGCTTAACTTTGGCTAAGCTAAAAAGGTGTCGTGTTGGTTTGGCATGGGAGTGGCGCCACTATACCTTATGCTTAGCAGGTTTATATATTTGAACCCTAATTCTTTAGTGTATATTTGACGAAAGTAACTGAAATGTAGATGTAGATGAGCGAGAGATTAAAAATTGAGATTATGTTTATAAGTTGGATGAAGTAACATTTAATTTTAACAAATTATATTAAAAAAAAATATTAAAGAAAATGAGGATATGCTCTATCTGACAAACAAAGCTTATATTTAAAAAAATAATAAATAAAAAAATAATAATAAGTATAATCTTCTCATAATCTTATATGACAAACATGCATGTCTTAAGAATTCAACACCAGCCATATTTATTCAACAAGTTTGTTATGACCCGTTTTATTTAAATATTCAAAGTACACAATAAATATTAGAAGGTGAATGTTGAAACAATTTCAAGTAATAGAATGACCATTATGAAATACCTTTGAAAGTTGATGATTAATGCGGAGGAGGATTGCTATATCCACATATATTTTACAAAAACAAATTCACACAAAGGAGGTGACAACATGTAATTGGTTATTTATATTTTTAAATGTATGTGAATGTAGCAATCCTCAATACGAAGTAGCATATATTCAAAATAGTTGGATTTTATTACGAAATGAAACTAAATACATGAGTTCTAGAATTTAATTTGCTATTTATATTTTTAAATTAGCTAACACTCTGACAGGTTATAATTGGGTTGAGAATCTCAAAAGGTTTTTCAATCGCATAGAAATTAATGTTATTTATAATCTTTCATCATGGATGACATGTATCTTATAACAAACGTAGTGTGAAAATTGACAAATACAAAAATCCTTAGACCATATGTAATGATCATCAAACTCACCATCTCTACGTCAGTGTCACATCATCTTTAAACATGTCACCAAACCCACCACCAAACAAACTTAGTAGTGACCACTAAATTAAACATACAACATAATATCCCTAAAAAAAAAATTAAACATACAACATAATATCCCTATTAAAAAAGAAAAAAAAAAAAAAAAAAAAAAAAAAAAAAAAAAAAAAAAAAAAAAAAAAAAAAAACAAAAAAAAAAAAAAAAAAA
>LBNU01019355.1:18184-33115 GCA_014162995.1 Artemisia annua
GAAAAAAGTTGAAAAGATGTGTAAAAATATAATAAGTGTTTTGACACCGTGTTGACTTTCCAGCTGGCGAGAGTAGAAATAAAATTTTGACTTGATCCGGGCGTGTTGAGCCCTAGCTTGTTCCCTTAACCAATGATGATCATATAAGCTTGTGCTAGTTTTGTACACAAGGAGCTACTCTTTTGTCGACTCCCGTACATTACTTTATATATGCACAGCTTAAAAGCTTTCGCTAGTCTTTTACATAAGAAGCTATAAAACGCGAATTCTTTTACTAGAATTTGCAAGTTTCCGTATTTGACTTTATATATGCGTGGCTTGATTGTCGGCTAAGTATTCGCGGATCTCATTATTTGAGATTTGTTAAAAAGGCGAAGAGCGAGAAATGATAGTGTTTATTTAGAAGTTAGATGCCATACGTGGAGTAGTGGTTCTCTTTAAAGCTCATCGAAGGTACTTGTGGCCTTTTGTTCCCATCAGTTTGTTTCACCCCATATCTTGTGTATAATAATTAAAGATGTCTCGGTTTTGACGAAATTTAGTTCTTTATCTTCTTAAGAGAATCTTTGCTTGAAAAATTGGGTACACATCAAGGATACACGCAAATCGTATTGAGTTGTATTGTATTGTATTACGTTGTATTGAGTTGTACGTATGTGGTTTCGGAGCTACCCTTTAAAGCCTGGTATTCGTTAGAGCTAAGGTGCTTTGAGACTTCGGATTGAGATCAGACCTTGGATCCTACTTCTAAAGGCGGTAGGTCAAACCGTGAAGGTTCGAAGTTGAAAAGTTACTAAGGCAAGAAAAAGAAAGAAAAAAATAAATGAAAAAAGTATCAAGAAAAGTAAAAAAAAAAATGAAAAAAAAATGAAAAAATCAAAAGAAAGAATAAGGATTTATGTTGAGATTTATGGATTATGAGCTTAAGTGTTAAGACTAAAGTTGGTAGCGCGTGAGGTGCATGCGAATGATCCTAGATCGGGCGCATGAGGTGCACGTGAAGGTACTCTCCAACTTATGTCTATTTTGATGGATTCCATAGTCTTTGTGTATGTATCGAATATCCTTGATGTGGACTTCATTTTTCGAGCAAACCTTCTTAAGAGAAGATGACTAACTACTCAGCGTTGAAATTCTTGGTATCTTTATCGGACTAATTCATATTGGAACGAGAATATATGAAGCAATTCATTTCTCAATTTAATTTAAAAAATTCTAGATACACTAAGATATGGGAGCTAGGGGTTTTTACACAAGTAACTACGATGAGTAGTTTTGACATCTAACTTATAAATAAACGGTGATCTCGTTTATAAGCTTAGTTTGGGGACTTGTGAAAAATCAAGAACGACGAATTTTATCCTTATGGTCACTTTTCTATGAATCGTGTTTCTACTCAAAGACCCTAAACGTTATTGAAAAATAATGAAAGTCGATACACCGTCACCCGAATAAAGTGAGAAAAGTTCAAAAATAATAGTAGTGTAATAAATGAAGGAATAATGAAATGGAATAACGGGGCGTAAGGGAATAAATGGTTTCGTATCTCTTTCGAACGTTTTGCTACTTTTCAAAGTTAGTAAAAAGAGTTATGAAATTATTTATCTTAAGCGTGAATTGATCCCCATTGCGTGAGGACACGACAATATCTTAGTTTGGGGGATTTTGATATGTGTTAAATCACATATCATTTATTTACCATTTTAAGACCAAAAAGACCAAAAACTAACCGTAAATGCCAAAGAATGCTTGTTTTTGTGTTTATGATTGTGCAGGTAAGGATATTTCAAAAACGGACTCAAATCACATCAAAACGATCAAAAACGAGCACGAGATGAGAAAAGTGTCAAGAGCCTGAGCCGGGAAGCATTTTTCAAAGCATTGATCATAATTGTGCNAGTCTTCACACTATGTTGTTGACGAACTCTAACTCCAAACTTGTAAGTGCCGGATGGTCTACAGTCGTAGGGTGATCTCGAACGACTCACCTAATCGTGGGGGTACTCCGGTATTCCTGTGTTAGCTCTTTTGGGGGCATCCGATTAGGAACGGCCATGGTGAGGGACAGAAGGAGTAACCACATCTTGAGGGTGAAAAATTCTGTTTCTCACTTGTAAGTGCCGGTTGTTTATTACTAACCATTTTCTTGCAGCGAACTTCACCACCAACACATGATTCCACATGCTCATACTTACGTCAAAGGCTTCCCTAAAAGTTTTTAGTTACTCAAAGTCAAAGAAAGATCAAAGCTACTCAAAGTTAAAGAAAGATTCAACGTCAAAGGAATCTACAAAGTCTTATGGCAAAGATCTTACTTAATGAACGGAAATTACGCAAGTACAAATCACAAAGTTCAAAGACGCATGAGCATGTTGGAATGGCGTACCATCATTGGAGACGAAGGAGTGACCAAAGGCGGATTACTACATCATATGCATCACGTCAACCACAAGGAACAAAGATTGATGAGCAAAGAATTTTTGGTCGAATCTAACCGATTTTGAGACATCCAGAAGCTACAAAAGTTCAAGAGTAAAGAACAAGAAGATGACGTCGTGAAACCATTCACCATTGATGACCGACCCTTAGGGGGAGATTGTTAGGAACACGTTTCACGTTTACAAAGTGTCGGTCATTAGTTTGTAATAGGTTGCTATATTAGACTTATCATGTTTTACATTTAATCATTTAGTTATGAAAGTTTAAGATGTAATGTCACAACATGTGGAAGTCCAAGGGCCAATTATGTAATATTGTTAGAAGGGTCTAGTGACCCTTGGACTCCCTATATAAGAAGATGTAAACCCTCATTAGAGGGTGTTGGTTCAATTTATGCAATATCAATTTCCATTACATCATATTTGAGTTCCTTCCACACTCTTCTTCTCTCTTCTAGTTTCTTATTCATTATTGAATCTATGGTTGTTTATGCATAAGATGGTGACCTAACAACTTGTTTTAACCAAGCTGCCAAATTATATCCATAAACCAAAACCCAAAACAAATAAATAAACCCAAAGCCCACCTCCTTTATAATAATCCAAGCCCAAAACCCACTAACCAAAATAACCCGAGACCCAACCTTCCCAGTTAACCCGGTTCACAAAACAAATAAATATAAAAAAAAACCCCAACGCGCCTTTTACCTTTTCCCCCAAATTACCTTATGAACCCTAACTCCATATGCCTTTAATTCCTCAAAATTAAACCTCGTATTAAAGGGCTTTTCAGTCAAATCAAGACCCTGACACCCTGTCAGCATTTGCCAGCAATTGAGGGCCACGTGGATGGATATTAATGGCTGAAACGCGTCACCACAAGGATTCCAGGGCTGTGATTGGTCAGAACATGTCATCAAGGGATATTCCAAGGAGATTCTAAGAAGATTCCAAGGCTGGAAGGTTCTGAAGACGCTCCACCTCTTGTTATAAATAGGAGACCTCATTTACGATTAGAGGAGTTAGTCAGTTAGAGTTTTCTTTAGTGATTAGTAGTAGTTAGTTTCAGCTCTTATTACAGCTTATTTTGTAATCTTTTCTAAGTCTTTGTAAACATTTGATGCTTATTAGTGTAATAAATCCATTTTCAGTCTTAATACAAGCATTCTTGCTACTTTTCAATCTCAATTTAAGTTTAGATTTCATAAGCTTACTTATCTCATAAGCTTTTACAAGCTTATGAGATCATTTTGAATCAAGTTTACACCTGAATTGATAAGCTTTCAGTTTAGTTCATAAAAATAATAAAAAAACAGCTTAATAGTTGAAAAATATAAAAAATTGTTTTCATAAAGCTTAAAAATTAGCTTCTAAATAGTTTCAGTCAACTCACATAAGCTCAGAAGCTTATGTGAGTCATTAGTATAGTAAAATTCCAAATTCATTTGAATTTTCATAAAAGTAAGAAGCTGTGGTTCATATTGATAAGTCAGAGGCAATATTTGGAATTCAGATGATTCATAAGCCTATCCTAAAGATAGGCTAGCTCTGGAAGTTCTCAGAACGCTGAGATCCAGCTTTGTAAGGCCACAATTTGTTTTTCCAGTTCATTCTACTTATGTTTGTAGTCTATTTTGTTTTTTTCTAGATATCATTGCATAATAGTGTAGTATAGTAATCATTGATTGTTACTGTTCCATTGCTTTTTGTTGTTCATGTTGAAGAAATTTTTGATATAACTGAGCTTGTGAGATCATTTTCATGTTTTGTTGAATCATAGTTGTTATATGCATAATAAGTGGTGGATCTGTGGTTTTGTTTACCTGTAATTCAAAATTGTTTACTAGTGTTGATTTGGTTTTAGTGAGAGTTATGTGACTGAGGTTGAGTATTGTTGTGGTGAATTGATGTTTAGATCTATTAGATGTAGTGTAAAGCACAGTTATAGGAGTGTTTGGATCTATATGGATTTGAGGGTTGCTGTTGTCCATTTGTTGATTTATCTGCATTTTTAGCATCTCATAGGGTATAGTAGATCAGTAGTTCTTTATAATTGACAGGTTTAAAGTAGAAAGTCAAATCTAGCTTTAAATTTAGAGTTAGCTTGTTAACTGATAGAATTGTTGCTGTAAGTTTGGAGATAGGTGCATAATAGTGTCATTTATAATAAATCAGTTTCATATCAGTTTAATAGATCATCTAGGGCAAGAATAGATCAGTGGTAATTGGATTTAGTCAAAGTTAGTAGGAAATTCAAAAAGTCAGCTTAGGATAAAATGATCAGCATAGATAGTGTTTTTATTTGCTGATCTTGCATCTAATTAGAGTTCAATTGGCCTTGTAGAATTAGGGCTTTTAGGATTTTTAGACTCTCAGCTAGGTAATCTCACTTTTGCCCCCATTACTTTGAACTTCAGAGCTTATTAGGATAGCTTATTCTTGTTTGCAAGTAGGCCTTATTAGAGATCTTGACTGAATTTTACATGTTAGTGCATTTGATGATATTAGCTTGTAGACTGAGTTCTTATGCTTGTTTTGTGATTCTTTCAGTGACTTTATGCTTTGTAGTTAGTCCAGTGCCTTATATTTCTAATTTGTGCTTATTCCGTGCTTATAAGTGCTTATTTCTATAATTCTTGGCTGCTTATGCTTGATTTTGTTTACCATTTGGTCTGAATTGAATGTTTTTGAGTTCATTTGATCCTTAGAACCTTTCAGTATCATTTTCAGTCATATTTGATTCAAGTGCTTATTAATAAGCACTTGAATAAGCTGTTTTAAGCTCAAATAAGCACTTTTGGCTTATTTTTGAAATTTTTTTTTCTCACAGAATCTTTAGAATAATACTTTAGATTTTTCATAAAAAAATTCATATTTATTTGAGTTGTTTTTCTATTTCTTTTGAATTTTTTTAGATTTTTAATCATTTTAAATCATTTTTAATTTCTAAATAAATCATAAAAAAGACAAAAATATTTTCTGATTTTATTTTTAAATTTCATTTTCAGTTTAATAAGATTTTTAGAAAATAAATTTGTAGAATAAATTTTTCATTTTATAATTAGTTTGAATTTCTTATATTAAATAAAAATACAAAAATAGTTTTTAATTCATATTAAATAAATAAAAAGCCAAAAAATATTTTTCTTTTTCTCAAAATTCTTTTTAGTTGTTTAAGATTTTTAGAAAATTGTTTCACATTTTTAGGATCATTTTTCAATAAAAGTCGCGTTTTATTTTGTACGTTACGTTTTAAATTTAACGTTTGAATTTCCGTTTTTAGATTTTAGATCTTTGTGCATATATCACTTGTACTTTGTGCATAATTCAATTGTCTTTATCACTATTTGAATTTCAGTTTCACTATTTTCACTTTTACACCTTTCACAAACACGGTTTATCATATACGATAAACGAGATTCCATTTAACCTTCGCACGGACACGACCCGGGTAATTTCTTATTCGTTGAGAAATTGCTTGGATATTATANAGATAGTGTTTTCATTTGTTGATCTTGCATCTAATTAGAGTTCAATTAGCTTATAGGAATTAGGGCTTTTAGTTTTTTTATATTCTCAGCTGGGTAAACTTCATTTTGCCCCCATTAGTTTTTAGAGTTCAGCTTATTAGGAGTGCTTATTTTGATCTGCAAGTTAGGGCCTATTAGTGTGATTGCTGAATTTTCTAGAATAGTGCATTTGTAGGTTTTAGCTTGTAATCTTGGTTTCATTGCTTATGTTGAGTTTCCATGAGTGTGTTTGTGCTTCTCTTTTAGTCTCATGCTTATAGGTTTACTATAGAGCTTATTTGTTCTTTTTGTTTGCTTATTAATCTTTCTTTTTACTGCTTGAGCTTGTATCTGCATACACTTAGGTCTGATTTTCATATATTTGAGTTCATTTGAGTGATAGCAACATTCAGTATCCATTTCATACAGATTTATTACATGTGCTTATTTATAAGCACATGTAATAAGCTGTTAATAAGCCAATAAGCACTTTTCAGCTTATTTTTGAAAAAGTTTTTCTCACAAAATCTTTAGAATAATATTTTAGATTTTTCATTAAAAATTCAGATTTATTTGAGTTGTTTTGCTATTTCTTTTGAATTTTTTCTAGATTTTTAATCATTTTAAATCATTTTTCATTTCCAAATAAATCATAAAAAGACAAAAATATTTTCTGATTTTATTTTTAAATTTCATTTTTAGTTTAATAAGATTTTTAGAAAATAATTTTGTAGAATAAATTTTTCATTTTAAAATTAGTTTGAATTTCTTTTATTAAATAAAAATACAAAAATAGTTTTTAATTCATAATAAATAAATAAAAAGCCAAAAAAAATATTTTTCTTTTTCTTAAAATTCTTTTTAGTTGTTTTAGATTTTTAGAAAATTGTTTCACATTTTTAGGATCATTTTTAAATAAAAGTCGCGTTTTATTTTGTACGTTACGTTTTAAATTTAGCGTTTGAATTTACGTTTTTAGATTTTAGATCTGTGTGCATATATTACTTGTACTCTGTGCATTATTTGTCATTTCTTTTTATATTTTGAAATTCTATTTCACTATTTTCACGTTTTCACTTTTTCACTTTTCACAAACACGGTTTATCAATTACGATAAACGATTTTCCATTTAACCTTCGCGCGGACACGACCCGGGTAATTTCTTATTCGTTGAGAAATTGCTTGGAAATATACTATACTATTCACGACACATCATATACATAAGCCAATTTCCTCATCAAGTTCATTAGACATGAGATAAGGCATTAAACAAGATCATTGATGGGTTGATAAATGTTTTGTCGACCAATTTCTACAAGGTAAACACCAAGTTGCCATAGACAAACACCTTGAAATAATACCAAAGTGGCAGACCCTTTCGACCTACTTCTACCACAGAGATACATCAAACATTCAACAATGATCCAAGCATAATCTCATCAATTAAACTTAAGTATAGTATCAAATATCAAGCGTACATTACATTGTAAACAACCATATAACTATATCACCCAAATAAACATAATAACGACTACTCCATTATTGTAATAACAAAACACATATCATTCAACATGAATTTCATAAACTTCATAATTTAATTCGACAAAGTAGAAAAGTGTACCAAAGTGATTACAACGAAAGAACAAATGATTTCACAGAGATAACTCTCTAGGCTCGTTCTCCTACACTCTGTCACAGTAATAGAATCACAACCTCAACCTCGATATGGTGAACTTGGTATGAGTTCACCAATCTCACTTAGTATACTTTCCCTACTTCTCTTTGGATGTTGCCCTCTTTCTCTGGTTTCGTACCTCTGCTTTTATAGACTCATTTTGACCTAATTCAACTCCTGAGTTCAGTAAATGAGGACAAGTGATCGGCCTCACAATGAATGCAATCAATAACTCTGCTTTGTAACTGTCAAGGTAAGTGCGCCGAACTTCGTAGAAAGTACGCCGTACTTCGCGTATATTCAATCTCATTTACCCGCCAAGCAAGTACGCCGCACACAGTCCTAAAACCGGCGTACTTGGGTCTTTCATACTTGTATATTTTCATTCCAAGTCCTTCCTTTCTTGTATTTGTCACTTTATCGTCTTTTTAGTGGTATTTCTAACTTTCTTCTCTCGTTCTATCCTGCAACCAGATTAGTACCAATTCTACACAAATAACGTGATATTCTATGTAATATAATAGATATATGATATATAATCGATGGAATAAATATGTATAATTAGAGCGTTATCAAATCCCTCATACTTAACTATTGCTTGCCCTCAAGCAATCCTTAAAAATATTTTTATTTTTATCTTATCAAGAAATCATAAGTCAAAATAACACGACTAAGCATCTCACGAAAGTGGGAAGTATAATTCACTCACACTCATATATCGGGTATAAAAGAATCACACTCAGTTGCTCAGACATGTTAAATAAATTACCATAGGCTTGGACAAAAAACTAAACTTCACCGACATGGCGTAAGCACCAAGTAAATTTTATCAAAGAGGACTTTTATTCGGGTTATAACGTTAGGCTAAAGGTAATAATATGGGTATGGATTAGACATGGAATTTATATAGTGAAATTGTTTCTAAAAGAAAATAATAATAAGTTGAAAGTCCATTTTCTTGTAACAACGATCTCCATTTGGCACATATTTCGCCAACACTTTATTCTTCCTCGTACATATATTTTTTTCTTTCTCTTTTCTTTTGTTTTCTTGGGAAATATTTGGTTTCCCCCATACTTACGATCAATGTTGCAAAAATCGGCCTAGGCGGCCTTGTAATCAGCGATTACAAGGTACACGGCCTTCCACCTTGTTGATTTTTACAAGGTAATCTGCCTTGTAATCGGCAATTACAAGGTAATCGGCCTTGTGATCGGCTATTACATGCTACAGGGTGGTCAACCGCCTCACTACCGACTCACGATTTTTGCAACATTGCTTACGATAAACACACCACTTCAATCAAAACTTAGAAGTTTGCAACCTTCGCATTTCTTTCAAAATAGCATAATCCGTAATTATTTCTTTTTCTTTTTCTTTGGACTTCCAACAAGGTTCATAGGTTTAGAAAGGCTAAAGTGTATATATTTTTCTTTTTATAGTGGATGTAAGAAACGAATAGATTGACTCAGAATGTTGTTCTAGTGGTATCTAGCACTAAAGATAAGTGCTACAAAAGGTTTTTATATTGGAAATTAGATAATCGATATGATTACTAATATATTTTTATTGAATGGCTATTTGGTGTAAATCCTAAGTTTTGCCTCTTATCATTTAAAATTACTTATATCACACGAATGTGATCTTACAACGGTCTCGTAAAGATTTTAAGCACAAGTTCTAGAATAAATAAAACATCGGCACACTCATAAACAAAGAAACAAGCCTTTAATAAGGGCATTAGGCTAAAAATTCTTCACATTTTAGTGGTAATGGTTACGAATATGCTAGCACGTTATCAATTCCGAGTCGAATTAGCTTAAATGATTTAACTCGATTATTATTTCCAAAATTATATAATAAGTGCGGCGCACCAAGTTGCAAAACCGTCGCACATTTTCTAAAAAATATGTTTTTCTTTTTAAATCATTCCAATTTATCTCACCCCCCCCATACTTAAAATGAACATTGTCCTCAATGTGACAGAATATAAATAAAATAGAGAAATGGGAATGAGTTACTTTACTATAGGACGAATTCAGCAAAATTGTACGAAGCATATTTGAGCCTTCATACTAAATTCGAACCTGCACATATTCATAAACAAAACAAACAAAAACAAGCAAACAAATATAATCAAAAAGATTAGATAGATTATTATTATTAGTACTAGTTATGCAAATTATTTGCATATATATATAGAATTCTAGTTATTGTTTTTGTTCTTGTTTCTCCTTCTTGTTCCCCCCGATTACCATTGTTTTTGTTCCCAGATTACCATCACAAATTGTTTTGAATGCCAACAGAGGCATTAGTTACAGACCATAAGAATAAAATTGTTTGAAATTGTCTTAACACAACCAGATGTCTGGTTTCCTTCCAAGTACGTCGCACACCAGTTATTGTGCGGCGGTTTTCACTGCTGTTGTTGCTCAGTGGTGGTGGTGGTGTTACCTTCTTCTTCTTCCTGCCTTGAACTGGATGGTTGGTTGGTGTTGGACCCTGGTGGTGCATTTGTGCCAAGAGAGATACCCTGCTGAGCTGCCAAACTGTCAAACAATGGATCATACTTTGCCCAATTCCTCTCATTCTGCCTTCCTAGCTCCTCTAGTGCAGCCTGCCTCCTCTCAATCTCCCCCAACTTCTGATAAACTTCAACAACTGTGGGCCTATGGGGTTTTGGTGGCACTATCCTAGCAACACCAGGCTGAGGGTCCTAATCATTCAACTTTCCATCCTCACCAATCAACTCCCTAAGTGTTGTCTCATTCAGCTTCTTGCAAGGTGTGGGAGTGGAGTAGCTGTTCAGATTATCATCAGATAAGAGTCTCATCCTCCTAGCTATCCTAGTCACAAACTGTCCTATGATTATCTTGCTCCCTTCCTGTGTACCCTTGCCTTTTCTCTTCATCCACCTNCTCATTCAGCTTCTTGCAAGGTGTGGGAGTGGAGTAGCTGTTCAGATTATCATCAGATAAGAGTCTCATCCTCCTAGCTATCCTAGTCACAAACTGTCCTATGATTATCTTGCTCCCTTCCTGTGTACCCTTGCCTTTTCTCTTCATCCACCTAGCTATCACCCAAGCCACATTAGCAAACCTCTCATTGTTCCTATCCTCAAACATACTCATCAACCATAGCTCATGTTTCTGAATTTTATCATACCCAGTGGTCCTTTGACAAACACTATATGCAATCATTTTTTGTAACAACCTTAGGACAGGGCTCCTAATGCTGTTGCAAGCACTCCTAGACAACCTCAACTCATCCTCAGTACTGATCCTGCTTCAGTACTCCTCTGCCTTGAAATCTCCTTCATCCCTTAAACCACTCTAAAAATAGATTTCAAATCCTTCCTCATTCAACTCCTCAGACCTGTACAACCCTAAGTACCTAGCAAACTCTACCAGACTCACATTGTGTGCTCTACCTCCCAGTCTATACTTAATGATCTTTTTGGTACATATCTCCTCCTGACTAACATCCTCATCCATTTGATAAGTAGAAAAGAACTCCTGACACAATTCTTTGTAAATCACCTCTTGGCAGTTGAAAGCTCTCTTCCATGCCTTAGACACAAACAATTCTTCATCTCCTCCAGCTTCTATCAACTTAATCTCTATCATCTCCTCAACTGTTTCACCACAACCCATGTTGTTCAAAAGTTCCCAGTCAACAATACAAGGAGAATATATATCCTTGGTTACCAATCTAGCCAGAACCTGATTGTACTTCTTCCTATTATCCTGAATACACCCTCGCCACTGCAAATGTTCATGGTTAACTCTCCCCAGTAATAGCTCATCTATACTAACAGTGGGTCTTTTTCTTTTTCCTCTGGAGGTAGAAGCTTGCACATTAGTTTTTGATTCCTGCACACATGCCATAGACACAAGATTATTAGCTGTTAGTGCAACAAGTATTGCTAAATCTCTCTCAAATTCTAATCTTCAAACATTCTGTCTTGAATTCAGGCAAAAAGGGTGATGTACTTGGCAACAAGTACGGCGTACTAACTAGTTTAAAATGTAAGTACGGCGGTTCAGATCTGAAAACCGGCGCACATAGCATTATGGGCGCGAAATATTTGATTCTAAAGCATCATGCCAACAAAACTACGTTTTCAAACTCATGATACAGTTTTTCTTCATTGTTTTCTAAAAAACCCCTAAAAATAAGTAGTTCTTATCTTAGGTTTAAGAATTTAGGCATCATTTCTGTAACTCTTAACTCGTAACATCAAAATCTTCTTTAACATCTCATCTTAATCTCTCCTAGATCAAATAAGCATATTCAAATTTCTATCTTCGCAAAAATAGTGATCAAGGCTAAAAACCCTAACCCTAATTCGATTTAATCATTCGCAAAACTTTTGTTCATGAAATTAGGTAGTCCTATAAGTTTCACTTATTCTAACTAACACATTAATCAAAATAAAAATCTAAAACATATCACAAAAAATATAAACCCTAAAATTACGAAATAAAATTGTAAAGAAATCAAACAAAATGGATAAACATACCGAAGACATGATAATGTGGATTGATTTTCTATGAAAGATCTCTCATGGAAATTTTGATTAAAAAGGTAGCGATTTCTCTCGGTGTTGTGTGTGAAAATGTTGTGAGTTATGAAAGATTTTCAAGTTATATTTATAGTCCCGCTCAGAAGTGCGGCGTACTTGACCCCAAGTATGGCGTACTTACTGCAATTTTTTCCACAGTTAATAATTTTAACTAACATGCATACGTAAAAACGTTCAATCCACATATAATCAAACTTCATTATATTCATTCATTCATCAAAACATTCCTTAACTTTCCAGGATACAATGTTTTGGTACGTTTTATTCAAATGATGAAAATAACATAGAAAAGAAAAATAAAAACGAGAAAAATAAACTTAGGAGTGTATGTTGCTTCTCCTATCCGTCATCCATAATTTTTCAAGCTCTGAAATAACCGGGTGACATAACATCACTCAGCTTGTATTCTCCAGAAACCTTCCTTCCAGTTTTCTTAGTCTCATAACCTCTTTCAAAAGTATTTCCAAATGGATCCACAATTTTAACGTTAACGTGCCACTTTCTATCTCCTTTAACTTTCAAATTTCCCCCCGAATAGTTAGGTGTCCAGTCATTATTGGTTAGAGAAACGGGTAGTGCTCCAAGAAATCCTACCAACTTTTTCCAAACACAAACATCACGAAACGGATTCAAATAATCTTGCTCACCATGAGCACGATCCATAGCATCTTCACATTCCATATAGCTTGGATAAACAGGTCCGTAAAATGGATTTCCATTCTCATCCCTTCTTGGAGAATACTCCTCATCCTCCTCGTCACTATTACTTTCTTCCTCCTTCTTTTTCATGGGCACAATTTTGTAATGCCCCCCATACACACTTATCCTATCATTTCTCATGTCCATTATAGTTCCAAGAGTATACATGAAACTTCTCCCGACAACCAACGGTACATCTCTATCAATAGGCACATCAAAAAGTAAGAAATTGGCAAGAATGGTGTTTGTGCCAATTTGGCAAAGAACATTGAGCAAACGTCCCATGGTTTCCGTACTAGAGTGGTCTAGTAACTTCACTTTATCAATCTTAGGACTTGCTTTTCCTGTTTCCAAAAGTGCATAGATACGGTATGGCATCATGTTAATGTTTGATCCGGTGTCTACTAATGCATTATAAGTGAGTTTTCCTTCCAAACGAATAGGTAAAATAAAACATCCCGGATCTACTCCTTCTTTCACAACCCTTACTCCTTTAACATTCTTTACCAACTCTGCGCCTAATCCTCCTCAAAACCAAAGGGGGAGAGGAGAGGGAGGAGCTGATGCTAAGAATGGTTAAAGAGCATAGGTTGTGAAAGGAGGAGTAGCGATCTGGATGTTTATTTTACATTGTTGGAGAAACCCTTATAATGCGTTTAGACACGGATCAAACATTAAAATGATGCCAAGATTTATGCCTTGGAACGCAGGAATGCACCTAAGATTGATAAAGTGAATTACTAGACCCTCTAGTACCGAAACAATGGGACGTGCTCATTTCTGCCAATTGACAACACCATTCTTGCAATTTCTACTTTTTGATGTGCCATTGTGGATGTACATTCGGTTTCGGAGAGTTTCTGTATACTCTTGGACTAATAAAGGACATGAGATATAGGATAAGTGTTATGGATTGGGCTTACAAATTGGCGCATAGGAAAAAAGGAGAGAACGGATAGTAGCGAGTGGCTGAGAGTATCTCCGAGGATAGATTGAAACATTTTACGGACCTGTTTTCCAAGCTATGGAATGTAAGATGCTATGGGTCGTGCCATGGAGCCAGATTATTTTGAATCGTTCGGTGTGTTTGTGTTGGAAAAAGTTTGTGTAGGTTTCTTGGGCACTACCTTCTTAAAAAAACAACTAATGACGGAACACCTACATTCGGGGGGAAATTTGAAGTAAGGAGATAGAAAGTGGCAGTTAAGTTAAATTGTGGATCATTTGGATACTTTTGAAGGTTATGAGACAAGAACTGGGAGGGTCTGAGAAACAAGCGAGTGATGTTATGCACCGGTTATCGAGTTGAAAAATTAATGGGATGGATGGAGCAATACACTCCTAAGTTTATTTTTCTCGTTTTAATTTTCTTTTCTATGTTGTTACTCATTTGTAAACTACCAAAACATGTACCTGGATTTAAGGAAGTCTTGATGCATGTGACTATCAATGAGTTGATTATATTGGATTGACATTTTACGTATCATGTTAGATTAGAATTCTAACTGTGAAAAAGCGTGTACGCCATACTTGGGGTCAAGTACGCGCACTCTGCGCGGGACTATAAAAGTAACTTGAAAATCTTTCATATCACACATTTTAACACAACACCGGACAATCGTACCTTCCGTTTAATCAAATGTCTGAGAGATATTCTAAAAATCAATCCACATTAAAATCATGTTGCGTGTATGTTTAATCCATTTGTGATTCTTTAATTTATTTCGAAATTTGGTTAATTGTGAGATTTTAGATTATTTTGTAACGTGTTAGTTAGAAAAGTGAAACTTATAGCTATAATTTTATGACAGAAGTTTTGCGAATGATTAATCGATTAGGGGTAGGCTATAGCCTGATCACTATTTTTTGGAAGATAGAAATTTAATATGCTTATTGATAGGAGCGATTAAGATGATGTTAGAAGATTTGATGTTACGATAGGAGTTACAGAATGGTGCTAAAATTCTTAACCTAAGATAGAATACTTATTTTGGGTTTTTAGAAAACAAATAAAAAACTGTATCT